>PVIH01008212.1:0-37500 GCA_004025045.1 Sigmodon hispidus
TCTGAACCCCATTTTTTGATAGGGTTATTCAAGGTTTTGGGATCTAAATTCTTGAGCTCTTTATATATCTTAGAGATCAGTCCTCTATCACTTGTAGGGTTGGTGAAAATCTTTTCCCATTCTGTAGGCTGGCGTTTTGTCCTATTGACAGTGTCCTTGGCTTTGCAGAAGCTTCCCAGCTTCAGGAGATCCCACTTACCTTTCCATATATTAAAACGGATACAAAAATTAAATTGGGCTGAATGTGACCCACTCCATTGTTTGTTTTCATTTTACATTGTCATCTTTGTACAACTAGTAACACACTTTTATTGCTACCAAAATCTCAAGAAAGAGGGCTAGAATAATTTTTGTTTAGAAGTTGTTCATCCTCTTATGGTGCTCCTTTTTTTTTTCAATTTTCTTTCAGACTTCTCTCTATACTTTTAATAAAAATGAGGTTGCTAATGAGTTAGAGTGGTTTTTTTTTCTGTTAGATTTATGGTAGCTATTCTTGTGTTTTGTCCTTCATCAACTTGGTTTTGCCTTTTGAACAGGATGATACACATGGATAAATTTGCATTTCTCTCCATGCAACTTTCCATTTTCAGCAGCACCATTTGTTGAAGATTCTGTCTTCTTTTTTTTTTTTCATTGCATATTTTTGACCCCTTTGTGAAACATCACGCATCTATAGGTGTGTAGAGTTATGCCCAGGTAATTCTACTCCATTGGACAACATGTTTGTTTTTATGCCAGTACTATGATGTTTTTATTCTTATAAATGTAATATAACTTGAAATATGATGATGATACCTCAATTAGTTCAGTTATTATTCAAGGTTGTTTTAGCCATCCTTTGTGTGTGTGTCTGTGTGTTCCTGTATTACATTTAATATTTTTTCTCTTTCTGTGAAAAATTTGAATGTTGATGAAGATTTTATTGAATCTATAGATTATTTATGATAGGATGGTCTGTTTCATAATATTAACTCTACTGATCCACAAGCATGAGACCTCTCTTCCTCTTCTGTTGAATTTCTCTACTTTTTATTGTCTTAATGTTTTTATTATACATGTCTTTTATTTCAATGATTAGAAATATTGGAAGGTATTTTTTGTGAGGTCTATTGAGAAAGGTACTCTTTCCCTGATTTCTTTCTCAGGATGTTTGCGATTTATATTTAGGAAGTGTATTTATTTTGTTTTTTTAATGTGTCTTGATACTTTATTGAAATGATTATCTGCTGTGAAAGTTTCCTGGTGTAGCCTTTGAGGTCTTTTACGTATAAAGTTGTCTCATTCTTCCAGGACCAAACTTTCATCTGCCAGTCACAATAGTGGTTAGAGAAATAGACTTGTCGGCTATGGTTCTGTACTCCCTACATTGTTTCCATCCTAAAACTATATTTTAACTATTGAGCATAAAATTCTCAAAAGTTAAATCCCATCTTGTGAGAATAACCTTTATTGATTAGACAACCTTAGTTCTTCATTTCTAAATAGGTATAGAACTGTTTAAAGGTAAAATGAAATAACTTTTCTAAGCCAGGGACATTACAGCCCTCCTGTACCAAGCATGTTTAGATCTGGAGAAGAAAGTATGAAATGCTGTCTGATGGCCTTTTCTTTTATATCTGAGTCATGTTGCTGTTAGTTTTAACTATTACCCTTTAAGTTTTCCCACTGAGATAATATTCTGTGATATGTGAGGCACATAAAGTAAATGTCTATATCTTAAGTATTTCTTTGCACTGTTCAAAAGACGGCAAAGTTTTGTTTGATAAGATAATTTTGGAATGACAAGCAAAAGCACTTCTCTTCGTTGTATTTCTTCCCATTGACTTCTGCAGGCTAGATACTAACACCAGGGTCTACTGTCCACACTGCTGATTTTCTTTTCTATCCTCTGACTTGAAGTGCAGGTCTCTAAAGTATGTCATTTTGTTTCAATTTCAACACATTGGAATCCATAAACCTTAGTTACAAACAAATTATGCTTCAGTATGATAAAAAACCAATCTGAAAATGGCTTTTAGCATTCTGGTGTAATGGGGAAAGTGACAAATGCTGCATTCTATAGACATCAAGGTATCCCCCTGGATGACTAGTATTGCTTAGCCAAAATAGCAGCAAGCAGTAGTAAATATTCTACATGGATACATAAATAGAAATTATTTTTTTTTAAGATTACTACACATATATTTTCTTTGTGTTCAGCTTTCCCTCTGAATTTTTTTTTCCATCCTTGTATATCCTTATTGAAGGTCTCTTCCCCCTCCCACCACATCTGATCATTTTTCTTCTCTGCAACTCCCCATCCCCTCCCTTGGCAGGGAGCCGACAGTCCTATGGTCACACTGGCCCAACAATGCTTGGATCAGTCTTCACTCCCGGCCAAATCCAGTTTTGTCCCCCCTCCCTCAAGAGTGAGGAGAGATGGCTCAGCCGTTAAAGGCTAGGCTCACAACCATAAATCGAAATTATTAAATCATTTACATCATCCAGTTTACTTGCAAGGTTCTAGTCTTGCAAGGCAGCTGAGCATCATGTTCAGAATATTTCTGTACTTTAAATTCTTCTATCTTCATAAATTGTCTATCAGAATTAAACCTTTCTGACCTCACATAATTAAAGCTGAGTCACTTTTACAATCTGATATTAATATATTTAGGTATCTTCCAGTAACTTTCCTTGTAAATATTGCTATACTTGTGTATATTGCATGAGCCTTTTATTTCCTGAAAATATGTCACAACCTTGAGTCAAACAATTTCTCCTTCACTAGTATTGGAAGTGAAACTTCTATTTACACCATATGTCCTTCTATCCCCCTGCTTCATTCTCAAAAAAGTAGGAGCTAATGTCATGTTTCTTATGCTTTGTTGTATTTATGCTCCATGGTCCTAATATACCATAGATTATATTTTAGCCAATGAATAAATGTTGATTGTATAATATACCAGGAGATAATATATGTGGATATGATATTTTCCTTTTACATTATAGCATAAATTTTCTCTTTGGAGACTGTCTCTCAAGATTCTCACCATCACATGCTTCTTGGCCCTAAGTCTCTTTAGTCTTCATTTTGTCTAAAGTACAACACTTCAGTAAGTTAAGCACTTATTGAAGGAGCCATTCACAGGACTAGCATATTCAGGTGTTGTGTTGTCAGACTATAATATGATCACTTTTAAAGTTCTTCAAAAGCATAGTGTCCAATGTTGGAGAACACAGACAGCAAAGAGAACCATTTGAATATGGATAACTTATCCTGAAAAATAGGATGCTTTTGGCAAACAGTGCAAAACCCAAAACTAACTGAGAATCTAACCTATGAAATAGGAAATAAAAAATGGAGAAGTAAATTTTGAATCCAACAAGCACATTGGTAGCTGTCTAAAATAAGACTACTGTCCTGAAATTCTCACCGCTAGGCCACTGTAGCTATGGTACAGAAAGAAGTTTACCAACACTCCTGAAAAACTTATGACCCATCATCCTATGTTAAGCTTTCTGAGTCAGGGCTGGCGAAGGAAGATCTCCTCCCACCCCGCCTATGTGTGTATTTTTGGTTGTATGTATGTGAGTTTGAGTGTGTATATATATATTCATGTGTATCTGCTTTTTTTTGTGTATTCATGTGTATTTGTATTCATGTGAGTTTTGCATGTGTGTGTATTTTTGTATGTGTTTGAGTATGATTGCATGTATTTCTGCATGTGTTTTCAAGTCTCTGCATTTCCTGTGTGTGTGTGTGTGTTTAAGAATGCATGACTTAGACAAAAATTCATTCCACGGCTTACATTTTTTTGTCACAGCTTAAAGTATGATGCATGAGAACTGCCCCTAAGAACAAAAACTGTCTCTATGTATAACAGAAGATCCTGAGGAGACTTTAAAACACCCCTCAGGGCTAGAGAGATGGCTCAGAGGTTAAGAACACTGTCTACTCTTCCAGAGTTCCCGAGTTCAAGTCCCAGCAACCACATGGTGGCTCACAACCATCCATAATGAGATCTGGCGCCCTATTCTGGCCTGAAGACAGAACACTGTATGCATAATAAATAAATTAAAACACATGTGTGCACACACAAACACCCCTCAGATTGGCTTCAAAATCCCCTGGCCTTGCTCTGAGGTGTATGAATGGCGTATGTTTCATTTCAGAAGAACAAGGTGAAAGTTCATGTTGCTAGTGATAGATGTATAGAAAGAATAGGCATTGATGAAATATGTATGAAAATCCCACTTAGAAACCTGTTTCTTTATAAGCTTATTTGAAAATAAAATAAAATATTCAGTCATGCTGATTTAGGCCAGTTCCCACAGTGGATTTTGAAGAGAGACTTGATTAAAGATAAAATTCTAGTGCTGGAAAATGGTAGGAAACTTAATGGAAAACACCTTAGTCTCTAAGTTTGGATGTGAGATTCCCTCAGGTGTCCTTCTTTGTCTTTCTAGGTTAGTAAATGACCTTTGCCCTCATTCTTGGTTTATTTACATGTTTTGGTTCAAATTGTTTTCGCATAACATGTAGGTGCAGTTTGTATCATTAGACAACATATGTCAGAGACTTAAATAACTTACATGTAAATTTCTCCAATGATTGGGCCCTAGGATTTAAGAGTTCACCCCCAGCCCCCAGTTATTGCCAAACCAGCATTTCATAAGCATGTGTTGCTTCCTTTCTTAGTGAGGCAGATATTACTGTTTGTCTAGGTTGCCGTCTCTGCAATTTTCATGCTGAAGCCTTTTTCTTCCACCCATGTGCTATTTTAATGGCACTTGTATTAAAACCCTCTCCCATTACTTCTTTGCTTTCCCCAAGTGAGTGCAGGAATAAAGTGAGAAGAAATGAGCTCGCTTCGCTTTTTCTATCAGTAAAGAAAGAAAAGATTTACCAAAAAGAAAAAAAAAAAAAAAAAAAAGGAATTGCCATCCTGGCTGAGGTACTTTCATAGCTGCAGGCATTCCCTTCAGAGTTTCTCTGTGCTTTCCTCTAGAGTCCTCTTAGATGAACTGCTCACCACTTCAGGGAGAGTTCTTGATATGCTGGAGAAGTTCTGACTCCACCTGGAAGAAACAGCTGCCAGTAACAGATAATGAATTCCAGCCTTAACACTGCCATCACCTCTGTATCCCTTTAGTTTGTCTTCTCCACCTTCTTCCTGGCTACGAGCCGTCAACGCAGGCAGTCCTTGGTAGAGCAACTGATTATAATCCAATTTTTTTGAGAGAGTCCTTTCTGCTCTGTATGTTACATACATGGGTGTCATATGTTGAGTTTGTACACTAAGTAGAATGTTATTTGTTTATTCATCTCTCATCATTGTTAAAATCAGAAATATTCATAAGCGTGGATTAGAGAACTAAAGAAATGTGGTCTCAAGAAATGGTAATTTGAAAACTGACTAAAAGAATACAGTAATGCAAAATTACTTCTGGGCAAAATCTTCCTACTGGAGCTAAGAAGATAGAATATTCATTTTATGTCACCCTATAGTACTATATAAATTTAAATAACAAGGGACTTCTACATTCAGTTCTTTTCTTGCTTTTCTCTAGTAAACTGCATTTGCTCTGCTCAGTAATTGCAAAAGACAAAGAGGGAGTCATAACAAGCATGAGCTTCTGTAACACAGCTGTGAACACAGCTATGATCACCGGCCATTTACTAAAAGGTTGCAGATGAAAGAACTCAGCATTCATTTGGACATGTGTATGCCAGCTACTTTTCCAAGCCAGACAAATACACAGATGTGTATATTTCCTGCAAAGAATCTTCACATGGTGCAATCTGTGAGAAGATGGAGGTAGCACAATGTAAGAATTGATCCCAACTCCTGGAGTTACGCTTCTTTACCATTCAACTTATTTTACCATTAGTGCTCAGAATTACAGAGCTATTCTGAGCTTGCAAATGGTGAGGAATAAATAGATGCAGAGTGAGGTCCAGAAGGAAATGATAAAGTGAGCATTTTGAGAACTCACAGTTTACCAACTCAGTCTGTACTTTTCTAGGCTCATGTTTGGCTCACTGCTCCCAAGACCCTTTGTTACATCACTGGCTGAGATTCACTATGCCAGATTAATTAAAGGCATATTTAAATTACGTTTGTAAATGAATCTATAGTTTTCTTGCTCATGAGAAAAAATTAAAAATATTTTAATAATGTAGATAGATGTTCCCTTTCAGTCAGGACTGTATCCCCTATGGTATAACTCTAATTTTTCATCTGTAAAAACGTTGAATTTAAGTCAAATTCTTTTTGTGCTGACACTTGAAGAAAGATCCAATTGTATAAATACTGAAGAAAGTTGCATGACATTTGATGAAAATGGTACTGAATATGGATCTGTGAAATGAGAATCTAAAGCATTTCAAAAATTATTTTAACATGTAGCTTTTGCCTCTTTAATGGAAATTAGCACTTGAATCCTCAAAATATAACATTATAGCTAAATAATTGTCCTGACTAGCCACAGACAACTTGGAACTTAATGCTTTAGTTACCCTGACTTAAGGTTTCTCCTAAGACTCCTGTAGATAGATTACACACACTTTCCTCACAGATGCTCACAGGCATGAGGACATCTCAGGATGGAGGAGAGGAGAGTGCTTGCTACCTGACTGTCCTCTCATGTCTAACGAAGAACTTGTAGAGAGATGGTTCTCAGCCTGTGCTGTTTAGCTACTGTGGAAACATTTGGAATCTGACGATTATAGCAGTGGTTGCCAAAAGAAGGTGGGGTGCTGTGAACACTGGAATCTAGTGAGTGAGAGTCTAGGATAGTATTAAATGCATAATGCAAAGGACAGCCCAAATAACACCTAACTATCTCATCTATAGGGCCAATAGTGTTGAGGTTGACAACATTGATATATCCCAGAAAGCCATCAACTTAGATTTAAAATTTATGTTATTTAGACATTTTTATATAATGCTTAGATTACAAAGATAATTTGTGTGAGGGCTACCACAAATCCTAGGTAACAGTCTTCCTCTAGAGATGTGTTTTTTGTCTGTCTGTTTTGTGACACAGAGGCCAGGCTACTCTCACATGCATGATTTTCTGACCTTCTCTCTCTGCTTGATTGCTAGATTTGCAGGCAGGCATAAGCATGCCTAGCTAAAGAAATATTAAGTTAAAAAGAGCTAGTGGCTTTAGCTGGGCTCACATTTTCTTGCCAAATGACTTTGTATGCTGGATCTTGATTACCCTCTGGGGACCACCTGTCAAAGTATGTTGGTTGGGCATGTAAGGAGGCAGTGCCCCTACCATTTCTCAAGTGTGCACCCTCCAGAGCTGTCCCCTCTTCACCTTGCCCTGTCTCCAGTCCTTTGTGAAAGCTCTGATTGTCCACTCTTTTTCATTTACCCGTATTTCCCCTTTTTGTTTTTGTCTCTGTTTTTTTTTTTTTTTGTGTGTTCGTTTGTTTCTCAGTGTATTGATAAGTTGGTGAAATGTTCTCTCAGATAGTAAATGTGCTGTATATAATGTCATCATAGTTGGATTGATTTTCAGCATTAATCATGTTTTCAGGGCTACAGTCTGTCCTTGAGAGCAACTCTGAAGATCTACTGACCTGGAACAAAACAGATGTTCTGGAAATAGCTCTGAATGATTAAACTGAGAAAGAAAGAGAGAAACAGAGCATAGTCATGCCTCAACCTTTGCTGGTACTCTGGAAACTAATGAGTGTTGCAAGAGAGAATTCCGCTCTCTTTTAAAGACACCGAGAATGTTTCCCAGGCATCAGTCCTGCTTCTGACACTAAAAGTAAAACAAGTGAACAAACAATTGGCTGCATGAAATAAAATGTGAAAAAAAAAAACTATGCAAGCTTCTAAAATAAAACTTTATCCAAGCCCATTTAAATCAGATGCTTCAATTATCATGATTATTAGACAGTGTTTAATAGTAAACTTATAATAATATATTTTTAAGTTTGAAAAATGACCGTTATGTATAGATAACAATTGGCTTGCTTTTCCCTGGCAAAGACAATTTCCCCACTCTCAGCAGTCCTTAGTTGCCTATGTAGAAATGAGGCATCATAGACTTTTCCCAGTCAGTATTAGCATGTCAATTCTTATTGTTCTTGATCAGCTCATGTTTAGGCAGTCATGTTGGTGAGATATTATGGGTATATTTTCTGATATTACTGGGAGATAAGATCCTACAGTAAACTCCCTGGTCCTTTGGCTTTTTAAAACCTTATAGTTTTTCTTCTTCAATGGTTCCTAAGGGCAAGAATTGTGTTCAGTCCTGAAGCATACATACAAGTAACATTATACAGACTGAGCAGAGTATATTTATGTATTTAACAATGTGTGTGTGTGTATGTGAAGAAGTAATAGAAAGGGCCCACAAATTTTAAAGAGAACAAGGAGAGATCTATGTGAGGGTTTGGACAGAGAAAAGGAAAGGGAGAAATGACATAACTCTTTTATAATCTCAAAAAATAAAATAAATCATTAAAATTGTTTTAGAAAAGAAATCTTGTAAGGTGCTGCATACTGCGCCTCCTGAGAATTCAGAATGGTAAAGGCTGACTGTTACTTTTAGACAGTCTTGGGTAGAGTGGACCATTCAGATCATAATCTTGTACCTCAAAAATGCACCATCTGTAGCTAAAATAAACTATGCCAAAACTTTTGCTCCAGCATCTCATTTCTTGCAGACTAGTCTGGGACATAATGAAGCCTATGGCTCTTGCTACAGGTGCAAGAAACATTGGCACATATACAGATGAAGGATACTAGCTTCCTGATGCTTTGAACAGAGATATTAGCTCAGATCATGAGTAAGCATATTCTGCACCTTCATGCTCCCGCATCTGGGGCAGGACCTGCTTACTCTATACTTGTTCCAGTTCATACCTGCTCTACGGAAGTCCTCAAGGGCCTGACGGTTAATTTCAGTGATTTATATGTGCACTAGTTAGTCATCATGTCTGAATTAACATTTATGCTGAAAATTACACTAATCATTGCACCCTGAGAGGCACAGTGAGGGGATTTTTAAAACTTAACTGTATTTTAAATTCATTTGTAAAACAATGGTGACTGGTGTAATGCTGGGTGCTTTGCACACAAAGATCATTTTCAAAGTCTGGTATTGTTTGTCTGCAGAGAAACTGGTCTTCTGTTATTAATTTATTCATTGTTAGTTAACAAATTTGCTTAACGTAGAAGATACATATTATAAATGGGATATTCCTGATGTTAGCCTTATTGATTTACATATGCTTCTACATATCTGCAGGAGGTAGCAATGTTTGGTTTTCTCAACTTGCCACATTTACACCCTGCTGTGGGAAGCCTTGGCTATTTACACTGGAAAATAATTATGAAATGTGGTTATTTTACTAAGAAGAATCAAATCAACCTTTCTTACATTTTGTCCAGTATTAGAGAATAGATAGTACTGAAAAAAAATTGAAATAAAGAAACCAGACATAACCAACACAAGGAAAATGTGTGTATGTGTGTGGTTACCTTGACCAAAAATGTTACATAATATAACTATATGGAAATATGAAGCAGCTTCTCCTATAGGAACTTTTACAAAATAATTTTCAAGGATTATTTTCTGGTAGTATATTGTGTATTTCAAGAAAAATGAATCACACACACCCTATGACCTGGGAAAAGTTAATGAGACTTTCCTTCTAGAGGCTGACTCTTTGTGTCTAGACTGCACTGACACACTATGTTGTTATTCATTATTGTACTGAAATCTTCAGTTTCTGGATCCAGCCTTCACATGGCTCTGATGATTCATTAGGGGAGTTTCTCTCTTCTAATGTAAAAACATTAACCTGTCGAATTCCTTGATTTTAAGACTCTTGTGGATTTCATTTTATTTGATGCAGTGCAGTCACAGGAATAACTAATTTTTATAATAAATTGAAAACAATTATTTTAGCATCAGAACCTTAAGACCCATTATCAGAAGCGACATCATGTTCACAGTGAAGCTTAATGGAATTCTGTAGTTACAAAGCTGATTCTGATGAGCATCTGCAGGCATTTGGGCTTTGAGGGGGGATTTCTATGGGAACTGGCATACAGGATGAGCTATAGTACTTAATATTCTCTGCTTGTGACAAAGGTAGAAAGTAGAATAATAGGTCAGAATAGGTGGAAATCCAGACTGAGCCTCATCTGTCAGAATTTCTTATAAATACCAAGGGATATATTCGTTGTCAACTGGGCCAAGCATTTGAACCAGATCATCTGTCAACTTCTCCAATCTTTTCTGTGGGTCTTTGTTCTATGTCTCTTCTAAGGCTGGATTTCAGCAACCAGATATGTGTGATAGCTCTAATGAGGATAAGCACCTTATGTGGCCTTTCCCTTACCTATCACTCATGGTGCTAAAAACAGATTCATACTTCATGGCTATGTACATACAAACTGTAATAGGGGTTTTGAAAAATATGTAAGTAGTATAAAATGATAAAATTTTATTCAGCAATTTAATCAATTTATATTATATTTAATTATATTTAATTTAATTATATTTAAATTATATTGAATTTAATAGAAATAGAAGCATAATACCAAATGAGATTGAAAGTAATTTTAGTATCTGTAGTTGATTCAAGTTTTCTAAATTAGATTTGGATATGTTGCAAGACATGAGTGTGTTTTCAAGGGTTCTTTTCATTCTGATATTTAGTGTATTTGATCAGAGGATTATAACAACTCTGTGTGGTTCCATTCAGAAAATATACAAAATAGTAAGTTAAAAAAGACTTCTATTTGAAAGGCTCCACAGATACATAATTCTATCAGTCTCTGTGAACTTCAGTCATTAGCATAGGGCACATATATTTTATTTATTTGGATGTTTTGAGTCCCATTATGTCCCAGTATGGTTAGAGTATTACGCACTAGTCCAATGAGGAATGGGGGTCAGCACTGCAGGTGCTTAAGGAACACTAAGTACATTGGGGATGAACATTCAGGAGACTGTCAGGTGACAGCCCATTTATTAGGAGAGGGCAAGGGATGGTTACACAGTCGGAAGAAAGACCAGTAGAATCCATGTAATGGTATGTTATTGCCTGGTACAAGAACATCTGAGGTGCTTTATTTGCATACTCGGGAGTAGCTGGGACAAAGGTCATATAGAAAAGAAAGGAAGTTCAGCCAGGGATGTTTCAGTGGTCAGATACACAGCAACCTGTCATCTTACCCTTGGACATAGCATGAAATTATCAGTTGCTACATGCATGGGGCACATGTGTACCTAGGGAAGTCTGTATGCTGAGGTTTATTGGTGCCCTAGCAAGGCAGGGTGGAGGATGGGCGTGGGGAATGTAGCACAACTTCTTCCCCTCTTTGGATGAGAAAATAGAGGGTTTTTTTTTTATTATTATTGAAAGATTTATTTATTTACATACAACCACAGTTCCCCTTTTCTCCCCTCCCCCACTCATCCCCCAGGTTTTCACCACCTTATCCCCTCATGTACTTCTTAAAGAGTATAAAGGCTACCCTGGGGAGTGAACAAATTCTGGGGTATCAAACTAAGGCAGGACCAAGCCCCTCCTCCTTTTATCAAGGGTAAGCAAGGTATCCTTCTATAGGGAATGGGCTCCAAAAGGCAAGTTCATGCACTAGGGATAAAGCCTGGTCCCATTGCCAGTGGTCTCACAAACTGCTCAAGCCACCCGACTATCATCCTCATTCAGAGGGCCTATTAAGTTGTTTTTCTTTCTTTCCTTCTTTCTTTCTTTCTTTCTTTCTTTCTTTCTTTCTTTCTTTCTTTCTCCCTTCCTTTCTTTGTTTCTTTCTTTCTTTTAGCAAGTACAAACATACTTGTTTTCATTTTTTAAGTTTTTACTTAGTTATACTTATTTATTTTTAGAAAATAAAGTCCTTTTTATTATTATTTTTTATTTTCATGTATCCTCTTGCTCTCCTTCCCAATCCCTCCCTGTCTGCCTACAGCCTTCCTCCTGCCCATCCCCCATCATCTCTTTCAAAAGGGCAAGAAGTCTCAAGGTGGATCAGCTTAGCATCCACTCCAGCCAGGTCCTATTTCCTCATCCTAATGTCATGACTGGATTAGGTGTTCCTCTGAGGAGAATAGGCTACAAAGTGCCAGTCCACACATAGAAACACAGTCTGATCCCTCCCCTTGAGGCTCCACATACTGCCCATTTCAGTGGACAGCTGTCTATACTTGAAGGGCCTAGTTCCTTTTCTTGAAGTTTCCTCAGTGGCTGTTGTTAATTCAGTGAGCTCCCTAGAGCTCCAGCCAGCCATCGCTGTGGGAGTTTTCCTCATAAGCTCGATCCCCTTGCTCATAAGGACTCTTCTTCCCTGCTCTCAGCTGGACCAGGAACTCAGCCCAATACTCAGCCGTACATCTCTGCCTCTACCTCTATTCATTTTTGGATGTAATTTCTGTGATGGCACTCTGGAATGATATGCTCAAATATGCCAGCCTGGGGGGATATTTCATATTTATGCCATCACATATCTATAGCTTTTCTAACAGAAATTATGATTAAATTTAAGAATAAGTAAATGTTGGTTTTTGAATGCAGATTAATTTGATCTTTAATTATAATTCTTTGAAACTTATGGACGAATCACAGTATGCATCAATTAATCTTATGGATTAATCAGTCCTTGGGATTAATGAAGGATAGATATAATACTTTCTAATGTTTTCCATTTTAGAGTTTCCCAAAATATATGATTTTGATGACACTGCACAAATAAATACTTCCTTCCAGAGTGCCATAGAAACACATGACTGCTTTATTTGTGTCTTTTAAATCTGTTTTTTATATGTAAAACCTCATAATTGTTGCCTATCCATACATGAAATTAGAGACAAGACAGCTGTGGCCACATTTATGAACTTTATGATACCATCAAATGTTCACACTGAGCCACTAATTTCACAGCCAGGCTATATCATAAAATCATGCCCAGAGCAAAGATGATAATGTATAATTTTAATTTAAATACTTTTAAAGGCAGAGATTTTGCAAATGTATGCCCACTCATATATGTTTCATAGAAATATAAGCAGTAAATCAAAACAGTTAGATATGTTCAGGTTTCTAATAAAATGAATCAGGAATTTTTAGTCCTACTGAGAAATTTTAATTCCAGGACAGAGTAGAGGGAACACATGTTACCTTGTGGAAGAGGATAGATACCCAGAACAAGAGAATGGTCAGATAATTTATAAAACATGGCATTATATCAACACGATCAAAACCATATTTATAAAGTTTCCTGGGGCCAAAGCCCAACAATGACATACTCACTGGTCACAACCTTCCTACACTTGTCTGCACTTGGGGACTCTTTTCCTCCTGTTGGGTTGCCTTGTCCAGCCTTGATGTGAAGGATTTTTCCTTCTGTTATTTTATCTTGTCCTATTTGGCTGTCAGCCCTTACAGGCTTCTTTTTTGTGAAGAGGAATCAGCGGGGAGTGGATCTGGGCAAGGTGAGATTTGAGGGAGGATTGGAAGGAGAAGAAACTGGTCAGGATGTATTGTATTAAAGAATAATCTATTTGCCATTTGAAAAGGGGGAGATGAAACAGGAAAAGCATGCATTTTACATAAAAGTTAGTGAGTTCATTTTTATCTTTATTATAATGTGATAAGTCTGCCCCAATCTATCATAAACTTTGTCAGTTTTGCTGTGATATTAACTTCAATGTGAAGACAGGAATCTATTGGGGTAAGCTACCTAGAACACATGTAAGTGTCGTTTCTGGTATAAGACTAGTTTCTTTGTTATTTATTTTATTCCAGTTTCATGTTGGTTTCTGAGACAGGGTCTCATTCTGTAGTCCATGCTGACCCAGGTGTCTTCATTCTCCTTTCTATCTTCATTGTGCTTAGTGTTCAGATGCTTCAAAGGATGACACTTGTCAATTTTCATTGCTAATAATACTGTATCTAACAGGTTTTCTGAGGAAACTAGAACAAGACGAGAGAAAATACAGTGTGATCGTGATTTTAATTAATTTTGGAAAACACACACCACATACTTTAGAGTTAAATTGGACCTGGTTAAGGAGATAGACATTTTGACTATTTGGTTCTTGTTTCAGTTGTCATTTGTTACCTGAAACAGATTTATTTAGTTTCCTACATCCATTATTCACCTTTGTATATGATTGTATGCAAAGTAATGTCATGCAAAGGGATTGGGGACTTAATTTCCACATTCAATCCTCAAGATGACATTGATGTTGTTTGTCACCAACTCTTTACTCTGGGATGTTTCTTATATTGACCTCTATGTTCCATATTTATTAAATTTGTTAGAGGTGTTCAATAAATTAGTAGAGCCAATAATGGCAGGTTATATAGAGTTGTGTTTTATTCTCACTGATCTGTTTGTCATCTGTGTGTACTGAAACTTATCTCTGAATCTCAAATAAGTTATTAACTGTTTTCTATTACTATATGTATCCCCAAGTAGCTTACTGAAGTACATTTTTAACTGCCCACTACTGGGAACTGAACTGGGAACTGAACTCAATGGTTAAGTTGAAAAGTAGAGCCTGTGAAAGATGCATTGGGTACATCTACCATATCATGATAGAGGTAGTCATAGGAGTACTCACTTTCATGTAGAGTGCACACTTCTTATGGTTCATGTTCCTTCTATAGCTTCATTACTTGTCTGGAAACATCTAAAGCATACATTTTAGAAATGTTTTTCTACTAACACAACTCAAATTGTTTATGCTGAAATTCTCCCATCATTCTGCCATGATTAAACACATAGATTAACACAGTATGGGGCAAGGATAAAAATGAGTTATATAAATACGATTTGGAGAAAAATTAATTCTTATAATCTCTGATGATATCTACAAGATGAGCTTAAGGAATTATTTTCTCAATGTACATTTAATTTAACATCAAGAGTACAATACTTCTAAAGGCCCCAATATATTAAAAGTCCACATACCTTATAATACCAGTGTCAACAGTCTTTATTCATATAAGATTGTTGAATGAGATGAAGGTCTCACAAAATCATTATTGAGAAAAATGATGCAGGGAATTACACAATGGCAAGCAGCCTTCTAAAACTTAGTTAAGAATACCTTCTAAAACCCAGTATACATACTTTCACTTTTGTATACTTTTTGGTTCAGATTTCCTATAATGTTCTAAAGCACTCAAAAATAAACCTACCATTGATTAAAATCATATTGGTTGGGGGATCAGGTCAATAATATGGAGCCCTGAGCTATCTGGTTAAACAATACACTACTTGTATTGACATTTGTTATCTGATTTTCATGTGGCTATTCAAAGTTGTCTCTTAGCACACAAACTCTTGAATTGGCAATATTGCCCCCATTTGAGTTTTGACTTAGTGAATCATTAACAATGGTTAAATCTATAGTGGTATTGGCAAATCAGTACACAGTGCTCCTACGTGATTGTCAAGGTTAAGTGTGATACATACTCCACTTCACACTAGACTACAATTTTATGTGTTCAGTTCATGGTTTAAAATCCCTAGGCCTTCCCCATCTTATTAACTAAAGATTTACGTTAATGAAGGTTAAAGCTTCTAGCTCTCCTCTCTGTCCTCAAAAAGACTTTTCTTCTCCAGTGTCTACATGTTCAAGAAGCTCCTTGAGGGAGTTTCTTTGGAACTGTCTAACTGTGGGGGCTAAGGAGATGTCCCAGTTGGTAAAGTGCTTACTATGGAAACACAAGAACATGAATTATATCCACAGCAAGGACATAGACGCTGAGCTTGGTGGTGTGTTTTGGATATCCAGTTGCTGGTACAGTGCAGAGATAAACAGATCCTTACTGGCCATCCAGTTACCTAAAAGATGAACTCCAAGTACAGTGAGAGAGCCTCTCTAAAAATATAAGTTGGAGAGTAGTACAAGAAGATGCCTAACATTCATGTCTGCTGTCCACTAACACAATGGGTTAGTGCAGCTGCATGCATGTTTGTGCATTTACATGTATAGTGTATACACACACACATACACAAAAATAGAGACAAAGAAAGATAGAGATACAAGCATGCACAAACACACTCACAGAAAGAGGAGGGGAGTAGTCAGAAGAAAGGGAAAGAAAAGATGAAGTATCATGTCATATGGAAAGTTTTACATTAACTATTACAAGCTGGACAGATACAGAGCTGGCTTTTACTCCTAAACTTACTGTGATTATGATTTTGTGGCTGTACCGCCATGGCTTTCTTGAGGTGAAATCTTCAGAGATGTCTTGACTATGGTGGGTTCTGTTTACCTATAAGTAGTAAAGGCTCAGGTATCTAGTCATTTGGACTCTTTACAGTTGGTCTCTCTCATGCCCCAGTTCACTTTCACTCCTGAGATAATAAGGTGATTGTTTGGTCTTCCATTGTTTCCCCTAGTTGGACTCACTGGATTGAGTGTTACTCTGTGATCCTCCATTTTCTCCGTGGCAGCTCACATATCAAGGATATTTTTCATCTGTGACAATTCCTGCTGTTACTTCTGTTTTTATTTAGATTCTCTAGAGCCATCTACCTCATTTGAGTTAACAAGTGTACTTTTGCTTTCTAAAGCTTTGATAGCCTATCTTAGAAATAACTCATCCTTTGTCATCAATTCAAATTATGTTTTGCTCACATGAAGTATTTTGGGGTGAGATTCTATTCTAATCATACTGAATTGGGAATGCACATTCAATGATGCATTGTTTAATTGTCTTGAGTTTTTGCATTTAGAGATTTAGTAATTAGAGTGTTACTTGAAGTCAATTTTAAGTTTTATTGAAATTTGGTCAGTTAGGACACAAGGTGCTAATTTAATTCTTTTAAATTTGTTTTGTGCACCAGAATGAAGTCTGCTGTAGAAATGTTTCATTAGGCTACTTAGTAGAACGCATATTCTTTAGAGTTTGGGTGAAACATCCTGTACATATCTATTAAATATATTTTTATATATGATGCCAGGTAATGTTTCTATTTAGTTTTTGTCCAGATGACCTGTTTATTAGAGAAAATGAAGTATTAAAATCTCATACTATAATGAATTGATGTTAATCTGTGTCTAAATCCTGTAGTATATTTCTCATGGAGTTTGGTACCGCAGAGTTTGGTGCATATTAAGGTATTAATTCTGCTTGCTTCCTGGTCCCATGTAATCTGAGTATTTTTTTTCATTCCTCTATTCTAAGGTGTTGCCTATCTTTAAAACAACTGTGTTTCTTGGAAAAAACAAAAACAAAAAAAAAACAACAAAAAAAACAGATGGATTTTATTTCTTGACCAGTCAACCTGTACCTTTAGATTGAAAACTTGAGGCATTAATATTTAAAGTTGTTTTTTAAATATGTGTTCTTATTTTGGACATTGTGCTCTTGTTTTGATATTGTTTTTGGTCTTGGTAGTATTTTCTGTTTTAATAATTACAATTTCATAGTTTTTCATAATATCTATGTTATTGTCATTCCTCTCTTTAGTCCAAATATTTCTTTATATACTTGTCTTTAGGTTTGGTTTATTGGATATAGGTCTTTAGGTTGTTTACATTATGAAAATCTTTTCTCCTTTAATTATGACAATTTTGCTGAAGAATTAGATGAGCCTGGCCATAGTCTTTTAGGATTTGGAATGCATTGCTCCAGAGTCTTTCAGTTTCCATTTAGTCTTAGAAGCTTCCAGTTTCCATTCAGAAAGCATTTGTTATTATGATAAGTTTTCTTCTATATATGACTTTCTGTCTCCCTTCCCCTGTTTTCTTACACTTTCTATGCTATGTGTACTTATAAGATTAACTCTGATATGCTGTGTTGATTTTCTTTTTTGGTCTTGTCTATTTGGTGTGCTTCTTGTACCTGTAATGGTGTTTCTTTCTTTTATTTGGGCACATTTTCAGGCTGTGTAGAAAGGTTGAATGTGGTATAGGAAGGGATTGTGGGTTGTGGGATAAGTAGGTAGGATGCTGTCAAAGTCTAGGGATTTGTCTCTGTGCAGGCAAAGGCATCCAGGCCAGGCTAAGACACTGGATATGGATCCAGACATAGATCTGGTGGGCTGTGGAGCATGCATGCGTGAAGAGTGTCAGGGAACCTCACCTGGCTCACCTGGTGAAGAATGTTGAGAAATATAGCTGAATGACAAGGTTAGATGTGGGCAGAAGGGACTTTAGAGTGGTGGCTGTAGGAATGAGTCTTGGTGGAATCCTACAGTAGGTTATGATACAGTCAGGTGATAGCCAGACTCATCCTAAGCTGGGACAATGATCTGGCTCGATCTGGCAGGTTAGAGAGAAGGAGTTACATAAGCAAGTAAGAAGACTTACTAGGATAGACTATGGAGAAGTAGTGTGAGGTCTGACTTGGTGGAAAAGTGGACCATCACACAGAAGTGATCTGATGGGGGTAGCTCAGATGGGCAGTCCTTGCAGAATTCCCTTTTGGGACATTTTAATTAAGATAAATTGATATTGCTTTCTTCATTCTCCTTTAAGCTCCTAACTCCTCAAAAATTGATAGTTTTTCTTTATTATTGTTATATACATATGATTATATTTGTAAAAATATATAAATACAACTTTCTGAGTCTGTCTTTGTTGTTTGTGTGTATATGACTTCAGGATTGAGCACTCTGCAATGTACAACTAACAAGGGGGAGAGGGGTCATTCCTAGGAGAGGCTGAGCAGTCATTAATTGCCCATAGTTTCCTGTCTAATGGTGTGAGTCCTTAAATCCTCCTCTTCCTCTGTTACCATGTTTATTGATACTGTCATTCTTTCAACTATTCCTAGAAAAGAACGTTTTATGGGAGACTTGCTAGTATTTTTACTTATACCGTCTTTCCAGCCTCACTTCTGCAGTGTTCCCTGTGTCATAGATGCAAGAGTTATAATGTAGATGCATCCACTGTGACTTGGCATTACATGCTCCATTGATGTGCACATTGTATTTGGTTTTTATTTTTCTGTGATTGTCTCTACTTGCTATAAAGAGGGTCTTCTTAGATGGGGCTGATAATTACACTTGCCTATGGCAATAAGGATATACTTATAATACCCCAAGGAATTATATTCATCTAGTAAAGTATTTTTAGTAGATTCTTTTGTAAGGTCCAGGATCTCCCTAGTCTCTGTAGTTGGCAAAATTTCTAGTACCAGGCATGATTTCCTTCCTATTTGAGTGGGCCTTAAGTTCAATTAGATAGGTAACTATTGGCCACCACTGTTGTGTGAGTTCTACTTATTGCAGCTTTATAGGCATTTCATCATGTTTGTAAATGCTGTACTTTATAGGTGTTATAGTTGGGCAGTGTTTTCATGGCTTCTCTCCATGGTAGCTTATGTAGTACTTTCTTTGGAGTAAGCTTGGCAGCAGCAAGGAGGTTTTCATTATATATCTAGTCAATAAATGTGAATTTTGTATCCTAAATATGCAGTGTCTTTGGCAGTTGGACCTCACCTTTAACCTTTGAGAAGTAACCAAAGGGCTACATTAGTAATCTAAACTGTTAGGGAGTCACTTGGACTACCCTGGCCAACCATTTCAAAAGCAGGTTTCTCATGCATGGTACTGGGTTTTTTAATAGTCCCATGGTCCTTGTGGGGCAGCATTGTTACTTCAAGTGACATAATTTCCATATATACATATGTATATAATTTCTTTATGCATTGTCAAACATGCTTGTTGTTTTTTTAACCACCATTAATTTTTAAACTAGATTATTACATATGTAGCATTTTATTTCCTAGAATATTATAAGAAACTTGTAGTCAGATTTTTCTTCCATTGCTGGAGATTGAACTAATGTTCTCCTATATTCTGAGAAGGCACATTATCACTGAACCTGCCAGTCTTGCTTTTTTATTTGCGAATTAGAAATTTGATCCTTAGATTTCTGTGAGGAAAAAAATTTAGATTATAGTGAAAATATTAAATCATTTTAAAATTACATTTAAAAATAGAACATTACACTGTTTCTCACTTTCATTTCTCTCCTACATTTCCTACTATGTCTCTCTTGTCACACCCTCCTGTAGTGCGATTTGGGTGTTATTTAGGGATCCTTAGTAGCTCCTGAGAATCAGGACCCCTACAGGGCATGGCCAGAAGCCACTGGGAGCCAAGGTACATCAAATTTTGGCCCCAGTGTGGTTCCTGTATTCTGGGGGAGAAAATCAGCAGCCTGGCATGAGACTGCTCTTCTCTCCAAGAATTGTCTTAAGGTTTAATTTGTATCATGAGTGAAATATACCCCTCAATAAATACTAGTCCTTTATACAATATACTGCAGGTGAATATTTCTGCAATATCTGGTGTCCATGTGGGTTTAGTTATAAGCTAGCTTCAGTGGACTGCAATGGCAGGCGCTGCGCAGCTTCTGCAGTTTTTTGGTTTTCAGTCAGGGCCTGCCTGTCCTGCAGCAGCTTGCTAGCTGTTGAATGTGGCTCCATGGCCACCACCACCAGCACACCTTACCACCTATGCCCTGTGCCAGTGGAGATAATTGTTAAATGGTAGATATCAACGCCTTTTAATGAGAGTTTGTGTTATATTGTTCTGATTTTGTGAGAAACTGCCCTTTGTAAGGTTATTTGGTGTGGTTATTAGGAATTATGCTTGTCTACCAAAGCTGAAGTAGTAGGTTTTCTTCTAAGATCCATGACCTCACAAACCTGGTTAGTTAATGAAGTTTCTAATAGAAGACATGATTTTCCTTCTGCTGAGTGGACCTTCAGTCAAATTAAATAACTGTTGAATATATGACAACACATGAGTGTCACTATTGTACTTGAAGGACATTTTCCATGCTGGTCAATTCCATGGCTCATGGGAATCACCTGCTTTTTAATTTTCTTAAATTCTCATGTGTGGAATGCAAATTTGGTGGAAATTTTAAAATAGCAAAAGTATAGAAAGAAAAAGATGATATATACATTAAGCTTACAGTATATATATAGCTCTAGTAAAAACTAATTAGGCAATGACTTTCTGTTTTGAAGCCTTACTCTTAAATAATGTATACAAGGTGACTTTAATAGTAAGAATTTGATCTAATTATGGGGTGGGTAAACAGCATGAGTCTTAAGTAGGAAACTCATTAGATAGTGTGAATTAATAGTTTGCAAAGATTCCTACTGCAAAAGATATCTATTAATAGAGTGAACTTTAATGGCTTAGTGAAAGTCAGTTTCTGCTTTCAAATTTATTCTAAAGCTGAGCAGTGTGTGGTTGACACATCTTTTCTCCAAAGAACTACTTTAGGAATGAAAGATAGGACTATTTACATGGAAGACCAAATTCTGAAAGGCTAACAGGTGAAGCAGACAAGGAGAATAGAGTTCTTTGACTTTGATGTTAGGAGACCTGAGTGAATCCTGTGGGAAGTCCTTATAAACATGGCAGTCACAGAACGGTCAGGGACAGAGTGGTAACTCAGACAACCTCTCCCAAGTGTGCACGTGAGTAAGGTTTGTTGGCTAGATCTAAGGTCAGTGGTGAAGCAATTGACATAGTTCTAAACCTTGACTTAATGCCTACCTTGAACTTCCCACACAAAGAAATTTAGATTAAAGAAGCTTTTAAAAAGTCTTAATGTCCGTGAATTTGTCAGATGACTGCAAATAAAGTTGCTTGTTCCTATGCCCAGGAACTGAGTCTAGTCCCCAGAATTCTGGCTCTTCCAAGTTGTCCTATAACTTCCATGCATTTTTGTGCAATGTGTGTGAAAATTCAGGTATATTCTTATAAACACACACACACACACACACACACAAACACATACAAAAATTTACAATAAATATATAAATAAATTTAAGAACAATTAAATCATAAGTCATCAAAGTTACTTTTATTCTACACTGACATGATTCAACTTAGCTTTTAAGAACTGATATTGGTCTTTTGCATACTGTCACAACAGCTGTGAGTATATATGTGTAATTTATCTGTGATGTCTAGAAAACAAGTTACTTCTATTCATCAGTACCTCTGACTCTTAGAGTTCTTCCAGCCTCCACTCCTCAGTGATCTCTGAGCTTAAAAGGATGAAATCCTATACAGCTGTTCCATATGGGGCTGAGCCTCCCTGTTTCTTGGGGCAGAACAAATTGTAATTGCTGCATTTGTTTGTTTGTTGGCTCTTATTTTTTGTTTGTTTGTTTTGAAAGAAGTCACAAAGTTAGGTAGGGAAGGTGGTATGGATATGGAAGGGGTGGAAGGTGATGAAAATATGTTGTACAAAATTCTCAAAGAAATAGAAAAAACAGAATTGATCCAGGACTAGAAAAATAGTTCATGGTGAACATAAAAGAATACTGAAGACATATGAGATTAGGGATCACCGAATCAATGAAAAGCTAAGCAGCACTTGTTTGAACCTTATTACTGTCTCCTTCTGTTTTCCAACTCTTTCTTGTATTCATGTTTCTATTATGTTACTGCTCAACACTTTGGATTCATTTCCTCTTTGTGTGCTTTTCTGTTGACAGTCTGGAAATCTCTATGGAAAAAATACTTGTCAAGGAAACTTCACAACCCAGTATTGTTTCACAGGGCATAGGCATCATTACTACTCTCTCTCTCCTCAAAGAATACTTTTCTAGCAGTTAAGGCACAGAGCAATTATTCTTCAAGGGGTTAGGTATTTGGCAGACATAAAGTGAATTTCATGCAATGGTAGACAAATGATGCATGTATCATGTCTGGCTTACTGAGGATTCTCAGATTCTCTCATTATTTTAATTTCCTTCCCCTAATATTTGGTAATGCTATAATGTATGTCTTTGTGTAGATGTTGGTGATGGAGACTGGAAAACAGAAACACCTCCATTATGAGAAGCAGATATTGCAATTGTAAATGTAATGCTTTGTCCTAAGAAATCCCATTCCCTTGTCTTAGTAAGGCCCTACTATTTGATCATCTTCAAAATTCACTTACAAATAAGCACAAACATTGGTAGGATATATGAAACTTAGGGGCAATTTTCAAGTCCTGGAAAATGTACATAATTTGACTTTTATGTTATAATTTTATTTTTAGAGTCAGATGTTTTCATTTCTAAAATCCATTTTACGGAATTTATATTAATTCTAATATAGGGAAATATTTGTTAGGCCATTTCTGGATTGGAAAGGCACTATCTTTCTACCAAGTTTATGCTAATTATATTTTATTACCTAATTTCTGTTTTATTCTCCTTAGGAAAGCCAAACCCAAATAACATTTTGAAGAAAATCACACAATAATTATTCATGGTCAATTGAGTGGTCAGTATGAACTTGTCAACCCCCTCTTCTTTCTCTGTCAACTCTCATCTCTTTTGCCTTTAGCAGGCCCAGACTGACCCAGGAGGGAATGTCTAGAACTCATCAGGACTCATCTGTTGCCTGACAGAGCTTATAAGTCACTCATAGCTCATGAGTACTTCATTTAACTCAAAATGGAGGAAACACAAACAAAATACTTCTTTTAAATGAAAAAGTGTTTGTAGTGGGATTATGCTGGTTATGTAAATATTTGTCCTGCCTATGGGCTAATAAAAGCTGATTGGCCAAAGTCAAACAGGAAGTGTAGGTGGGGCTACCAGGCTAAGAAAACTCAGGAACATCCCAGAACAGACACAGAAACCAGACACAGATGCCAGACAGATGCCAGAGAGCAGCCAGAGAGAGCTGCCACAGACACAACAAGGAGACACAGCAGACAAAGAAAAAAGAAGCTGAAACACTGCTCTGAGAAAAGGTACCGAGGTGCATGGCTGAACAAGATGCATTGAGCTGAGATGAAGGAGCTAGCAAGTTATATGCCTGGGGCCTAACTTAATCATCACAAAATTAATATAAGCCTGTATGTGATTATTTGAGGCTAAACGGGGCTGAGAGTGGGGCCAAACCTCTGGTTCAGGACTGGAAAGACTGGGCCAGAACCTATTACAACAGATGTTTATGATAAATGAATGTAGTGGGAATCAGGCAATATTACCTTGACCTTGAGGCATGCAAGGCCAGTTTAAGACTGGGCACACTATAGCTATCTTCCTGTTTGCTCCCTCATGCTCTTGGAGAAAGGAACAGACCCACTTCCTCCATGTGGACCAGTCCAAATTTCTAGGAATCACCAAACTGTTCAATCTCTTGCATCAATGAGTGTTTCATGTAAATCCTTTAATAAATATTAACCTTTCAGTCAGTTGCTAGTGATTAATACCAACGATACAAGGTGCTCATCAAGCAGGGTGGACTCAGCAGTAGTTCAGTCCTAGCCACCCAGCTGAGCAACTTAAAAACTCTCCTCGTTAGAAAACAATTAAAGATATATAATAAAACACATTCAGATGAAGAAAACCTCTAAACAGGTCACAATGTGTATAAAATGTATGTAAGTTTGAGAGAAAAGAAAAAGGGCAGAGAAAGCTCTTAAGAAAGAGAAATAAAAATATAATAAGCCACTTAAAGATGGGAAATACACAGAGAGTCTGGATTATGTCTATTATTGTGTTTTCCTTTAGTTTTTAACTGTTAATGAGCTAACTGCAGAAAGATACTTGAGTGTAAAGGCTGCTAAGTTAAAGCAACATATGCACTTTAAAGGTATCTTGACTTTGAAATTTGAGTCTAAGGATATGTTGTTTTGGAAAAGAGGTTCTGCTTTCAATTCCAAAGATGAGAACCTGTTAATTGCTTCCAGGCTAATATGATGGGATAAAGAAAATCACCTGAAAAAAAAATCTCTCATGGAAAGAAATGGCCACATCAGTTTCAAGGCTGCAGACTAAGATGATCCACTTTCAGGATCTGCCAGTGTCCCCCAGTAAGCAGAAAGCAGTATGGAAAGCTATGTGGATATATGTTAAATATTTAATAAATCCTGGGATATCAGAGAGACCATCCAGTCATATTCTAGGCCCACAGCTCAGGAAATCCTTGATCCTTTAATACAAGGATAAACAGCTGATTCAATTACACACACACACACACACACACACACACACACACACACACACACACCTTTAATTCCTGTACGGGGAAAGCCAGGAGTGAGATCAATATCCTTTATCCCATAACACCAGAGACAGAAATTCTTCTATTTCTGTGAGTTCAAGGCTACACACCTTTAATCCTAATATGGATGGGATAGGGTATGTAAGGGTTTGTACAAACCAGGCAGAGACAGAAGCAACTGGCAGAAGTGACAGGCAGAAGTGACCAGGAGGAGGCTGAGGAAGTTGCAAGACAGCTGGGTGAGAATTGACTGTGGTGATTCATCTCTCTGATATTTCAGCCTTCCTCTGATATTTGGCTCTGAGTTTCATTTGTACTACTATAAATATGTGTTTCCATTATAAATTGTTAATGGTAATTGTCAGTCTCTTTCTAGGGAGAAAGGAGGATTTGATATAGAAATGACTTAAAAAGATAGATTATTAAATCTCTTTTAATCAAAATAACAACTATTAACCTCAAAATATTTTACACTGTTATGAATTTTGGTATATTGATACAAATTTAAGGTTAATTTTGTTATACTCCATGCATATTTCTACTCTTGTTTAAGGTATTAAGTTTATCTAACTCATTTAAAATTATAATGTATAATTAAAAAATACAGATTAATGATCATCTATGATAATCAAACTTGTAGTCATATTAGTTAGGCTTTTTTAGATGTACAAAAATATATTTTAATTAGATAGTTAATCTTCAAGTACTTCAAAGACCTATAGTATATGACATTTAAAATATTTTAAGAACTTAGACTTTTCTGGACAGTGAGACGTATCTACTCCTGGCAGCACAAATCCACTTCAGTAGGATGATGGGCATCAAAGAAACTCCATGTGAAATATACTTTCTTTGTGGCAAAGGTTGGCCACTGTGCCAGAGATTTTTCTTGCCTCAACTACTTGACAGTATGTCGTATAAACTGGACATGCAGGACCTATAGGAAAATGACTTCTGAACTTGCCCACAATAAGCTGAGTTGGTCCCTCAGGTTCTAGCTTCACAGAGAAAACTGCCAGACATTCTGTAGGACATGGAGAGAAGTGACTGGCAAGCATTGCCAGAATGAATAAAACAGTACTACAAATTTCCTGCTTCACCAGAAATTATGTAAGAAATTCTAGGCCTGTCACCTGAAGATGGATGCCCCAAAATTACAAAAAAAACTTTTAGTGAATGTCCAGGCAGCTAGATGTTGTCTCTGTTATTTCTAAAATTTGGAGGTTGCTTGCAATGCACTTTCAGTTTACTCAGTTGATACTATATCCTTCTCTGGCCTTTAATGAAGTTGAAGATTAAATAGCTATAATTATAGTTCCTTTAGTTAGAACAAAAGGTAAATTAGATATGAAACTTTGGACTCACAAGGATAGGGAAGATGATAGAATATTTTCTTTAATTTTGCTAAACACAAATAGACTAGATATTATAACTGTAATTCTTACTTGATAGCTGTTTTGTTATATGTAATTTTGCTATGTTGAAATTTAAACCTTCCTCTTTGTTTAGACAAAAAGGAGGAAGTGATGTAGGATATGTTATTGTGTGCTGTGAATTACCATTGGAAAATAAAGAAACTATTTTGGCCTATGGCAAAGCAACTTAGAGGGAGATGGGAATTCCAAGCATACATAAATAAAAGGAAAGAAGTGTGGAGTCATTGGAGATGATGCAGGTGGCCATCCAGAGAGCAGATGTCAAAGTACATGTATGCCACTAGCCACATGGCAATGCATAAATTAATAAAAGTGCTTTGAGTTAAGTTGTAAGAGTTAGAAGTCAATGAGCCTGAGTCATAGGATGAACAGTTTGTAATTAATAAAAGCCTTTGTGTGATTATTCAGGGTTAAGTGGCTGTGGGGCTGCAGGTCTGGACCTTGGGCTGGACAGGCCAGAACATTGTGGCTACCCATGAATAAGACAGACTTATCAACCCCCATTCTTAAAGCCAGTGGCCTCAAGTGAACATGCTTGTAGGAAGTAAGTTCTCCTATGGGACATAACTAAATTGTATTTTTTTAAGTGGTTACATTATAGTGACCAGATAGGTGATCCAAATATAGTAGAAAAAATAAAATACTATGCAGGCTTTAGAGGAAGTAGCATACTCTAACTAGTTAACCAGATTATTTGATGAAGATTTCACTTTGCTTACATTACTCAGACAACCTTTTGAAGCAATTTTGTTCATATATTTCCAAATTATCATTATAATGTGTGCTTAATCAGATTTAGAGATTGTTACATTTTTAATTTTTATATTTTCTATATTTTCTATTTATATATTATATCTATTTTTATATTTTTCTAAAAATAAATTTCATATTTATATATTAAATACATTTTTATTTTATATTATATTTTGTATGAAAGTGGTTCCTATTAAGTCCTCATACAGTGGAACTTATAATCATGCATAGTAAATTGATTCTACAGCAGATTTGATGATAGCAGATGAAGACTCAAAAGGATGATTCTATATAATATGTTTGTAAATTGGGAACTAATAATGCATTTAGAATTTCCTGGCAACTTGAACTGAAGTTACTTATATGGTTAAACTACTGGATGTAAAAGTCATCAAAACCTTGCAGAGCGATGACTCAGGGATGATGAGTTCTTGCTGCTCTTTGGAGGACGAGAACAGTTCCTAGCTCCTCACATAACTCAAGAGCCAGGGATTTCAACACCCTCTTCTGGCTCTGTAGGCACTCAATACCCCGGAATATACCTAAAGCTTGCATACACACACACACACACACACACACACACACACACACACACACACATACACACACATACCCCACAAATAAATAGAAACTATCCTTGAAAAAATAAAAATCGTCACAAACCCTAAAGTGGTTATCAATTACAATATTCAATTGAAGAAAGACTATTAAGACACATCAATGTATTAACTATAACATCACATTTAAATGAGGATCTTTCTTCTGAAGCAAATCTCTTTACAATTACTGTCTACAGATCACTGACATTATTGTCAATAACTGTTTCCACAGTTAAGGATAACAAAGCAAATCCTAGACCTATGTAAATCCCAGATGCTAATCTCCAAACTACTAATTTTATTCTTTAAGAACTATATTTTCTTGAGGGAACAGTTAACCCAGAAGTAGTATGTAGTCTGGGAACACACATATCCTAGCAATGCAAATGTACAGTCAGACACCAAGAAAGTGGCTCCACATTACCTATAAACAAGCTACTTTTCTAGGATTAGAGAAAGAATAGTGGAAAATGATCAAGGGTAGATAATCCTGAGGTTGATCCAGACAGGAAAGTCATGGAACAATCAAGTGGCCAGTAGAGCAACACCTCCAAGTTCCTAGGAACAATGGCAGAAAAATTAAATGAGCCTTACTTAAAGGAACAACAACTTAAAGTATGTTACCATAGAAGATATTTTATAAATCTGTCTATCTATCCTTTATATACACATGCATACACACACACACACACACACACACACACACACACATTCAACACTACAGGAGAAGTAGGCATTTAGCTTTTTCTCAAATCTAGCATCTGTTTAAAATGCTAATACTGAAGAATTCTCCATTAAGTAGTGTAGTATTCTCAGTCTGTGGTTAGTTATTTTAGACTTCCTCAGCCTGTCATGAGAGACAGTTTGGCAGTACCATCTCTCCCTTCTTGTTTAGGCCATCTGTCTACAGTGATAAAATGTGCCTTCATCCCTCCACACCCCTCCTCCTGTGTGTGTGTGTGTGTGTGTGTGTGTGTGTGTGTGTGTGTCTATGTATGTGTGAGATGAATATATGAATGGGTGTTTTATGTATGCTTAATGTGTGGATGAGTATGCTTGTATATGTGTGCATGGAGATGAATGTTCACATGCATTTGTTGTTCAGAATTCTCTCTACACCAGTGAACATCTTTTTTTTGTAATAGAATTTCTTATTAAATTATTTAAACTAGGAAACCAGGCAGTATATGCCAGGATAAATGAAGCTACCATACATAAGAGCAGAGAGCTAATGTAAATTGTGGACTTGGCATGCTAACTTGCAGAAAGAAAGATCTTTTCTTTTATGTGGCTTGGGTCAGCCTCTCCAACTTCAGTGTTCCCAGGGTCAGAATTAGAATAAAAAAGCAATCTAAAAAGCAATTTTTATTGTATGCTGATGTGTAGAAATATCAAAGACTAAGTGTGCAGGAAAAAATTCTGCAAAACTTTAGTAGTAGGAGATCTGAACCCTTTTCATTCCTGTGACTCAGATTCTTCAGGCATCATCTGGTCCTAGAAGTTCTCAAATATTTCATTTTGCTGAAAGATGTCTTATTCTGAAATTATACATCTGAAACACCTTTGCTGAAACGGTTCCTCTGGATTTCATGTGCTTCAGAGTTTGCTAATCTATGCTAGATAGCCTTGGTTAATCTGTACTTAAATCCCTCATTTAGTAGGAGTACCTTACTAATTATGCTACTAAAAAGTTCATCCCCAGATTACTAGCTGCATACTAGTTGTATCCACCACTTATAAGTTCTGCTTGGTAGGCATATGAAAAGGAATCAATATGTAAAATAAATTTGATCCCATAATGCATGCTGATGAAGTGCTTCAAGTACAATAGAGAAGATGCCATAGGCCTCACTGTAGCTAATACACTGCTCTGATCTCTGAGAAGCAAATCCAGTTCACTCCCTTGTTACCACTCTGATTTTCCTGACTGAGGTTATCAAATAGCCAAACTCCAAATATTACCTGCATGTAAAGGAATTGCTGATTGTTTTCAGTGACTGTCTTCTTTCCACCTCACCATTCAAAAAGGAAGCTCTCACTTTGGCTGGGAAGTCTTCTTGCATTATCTTATGTTGAGGCCTGAGTCTGCTTCCCTTCCCCATTAGAACAAACTTGAATTGTTTTGATCCTCTGGTAATCAAACAATACCTTATGTTACATAGGTGAGCCCTACTCAACAGGCATGTGTTTGTTTTTCAGAATTATATTAAAACTAATGTCTAAAATTAAAATTACCCTTAAATATGTCTAGGATTTAGTATTATTATTTTTAAAAATATATAAGAAAATATCCATCATTCCCAAAGTATTGGGAGCCTTTTAAAGCCAATGATAATGGATAAACAAATGAAACCAGATAATATGTTCTCCTGTCTTATTAAGTTCCACCTTGGCTAATTATTATGCACATTATAATTAGTCCTTCTGGGATATTTCTTCCATTTGTGAGACTAAAGGAAAACACTGAATTCTCGAAGCAAAGCAAATGTTGCTGATTTTAAGCTCTTGTTTAACCTGACATACCACAGAAGCAGGCCTGCCATACAGCACTTACAATCTCTTCATGCTAATGCCCGTGGTGACTCAGAATGAATGAGTGATAATTACCTCAAGTTCAAATTTAAGATGACTTATATGGATTTCATAATCACTGAAACTTTTAGTAACTTTAATATGTACTCAAACTTCCACAGCACATTCTTCTTGCATGAGATAAAAATCTAAAGGCATAATAGGTATTAATTACCATTTCCTTTGCTCCTCCTGTTCTTAAAAGCAATTTATCATTCCATATCAAGGCTCTCTCGTTTGTTCACAATATAAATAAAAGATAAAGGCTTTTAGTTCACTTCCATTTGATGATGTTTCCGCTGCTTCTTTTCATATCCTTTGATTTCTCTGTATGAAGCTTTGCTTACAACCCATTTTATTTAGCCTTTGTTCTTGGGCACTGTTTAAATGGAAATAATTTATAAGTATGGCATCAATCACCTTGGTCTGGGACATATTGGATTGAGCAGAGCGTTAGCATTTCCAATGTTGTTTAGAAAATGGCATTTTTGCACTTAGACACTAGGAGAATTTCACTTCTGTAGTCGTTTCTTGTTCATGTTGTTCTTTCCAATTCTTCAGTTGTCAAATTCAAGATTAGTTTTTCACCAAGTTTCAGGGAATTAGTTATGTGAGTGCTATATATATTTGTTATATTATGTATATATATATATACAACATACATATATATATAATTAGATCAATAGAAAGATGGGTGAATAGATAGATACATCAATACAGCATTAATTATGTATGAGCTGTATATGTGTGTTATGTATATAGTTGATAATATATATAGAAAAATAGTTCATAGAAAGATGGATGGGTGGATGATGGATAGATAGATAGAAACATCAATATAGTGATATATAGACCGGCAGACAGACAGATATGGAATTGACAAAAAATAGCACAGAAGCAGTGACCATTTAGAAACAATTTAAAGGGTGTTTTTTGAGATCAGCAGTGTCAGTTAATACTACCCTCACCCACCCCACTCTCAATCTCAACAACAAAAGTTAAACATCAGAAACTTGTAACATTGTCTCTCTTTATTCTACAAGCCATCATTCATGCTTTTAATGGAAATATTGTATTATATAAATGTGGATATTTCTTTTTTAAAATTTATTTCACATCCTGATCATATTCTTCTCTCCCGCCTCTCTCACCCCATCTCTCTCCTCTTTTCCATCTCCCCTCAATCCACCTCTCCTCTAAATTTTGTCAGAAAGGACAAAAGCAAAGCATGGCATATCAAGCTGCCACAAGACCAAGCACTTCCCCTTGTATTTAGGCTGGGCAAGGCAATACAGCATGAGGAATGGGTTCCAACAAACCAGAGGACAGCCCCTTCTCCCACAAATAGACCAAGCTACACATATATTGAGAGAGCCTAGGTCAGTTCCATGCATTCTCGCTGGTTGGTTCAGGCTCTGTGAGTTCCCATGAACTAGGCTATCTATATCTGTGGGTTTTCTTCTGTTATCCCTGACCCCAGGTGCCACCCCTTGACTCCAACAGTTCCCCACTTCCTCTCCGCAGCAGGAGTCCCCAAGCTTATGGGTCTCTGAATCTGCCTCTGTCAGTCATGTTCTATAATTACACCTGGGATAATCACCATCCCTGTGACAGGGGATTGCCAGTTCAGGCTATTCATTCACTGCTGCCAGGAGTCTTAGCTGTGACCATCTTTTGTAGACCTTTTGAAGTTTCCCTTGAATCAGGCTTCTGCCCCATAAGGCCCCTCTTTTCAGTCAACTTTCTCTACCCACCATTAACTCAATCCCTCAGGTTCCCTTGCCCACTCACCCCCAGTCCAGTCAGGAGAACCATTCTATTTCCTCTTCCCAGGTGGATGCATATATCCCCTCACCCTTGGAACTTCTTTGTTACCTAGTCACTCAGAGTCTATAGATTGTAACATGGTTATCCTTTACTTTACAGTTAATATCCACTCATGAAAACCTTGATATAATCACCAAACTTGTTAGCATTAGAGCCTTTTAAATAGTAAGTCACTTATTTGGCCATAGCCATGGTCAATTATCAATAAATGTATTATTCTATAGTACTTTGCAAGAAAGAAAATATTGATACTTTCATAACCACACCACTTTTTGCTCTTTTTGGTAGAATATAGAGGAAATAATTATGTATACCACTCTATTAACAATACTACAAATTAAACTTTTTTGATACATTTTAGATTGAGACGGATCTAAATAAATACTTGTACTGAAACAGAATATATATATATATATACCAATACTTCTGACTAGTGAGATGTCCTAGTATGGATACTATATCTGTATATTCCACTCAGTAGGAACAGAGCAGTAATGGATTATCAATGTCTGACCAAACAAGGTGTACAATGGATTAGAATTCCTATCATGACACAATAATAGATAGCTGTCTTGAGTTCACTATCTTCCAGATGTGGCTTATCTCTTGTCTCTCTCCACTCCAATTCATGCTGCTGAATAAGAGAAAATGTTTATAGCAGCATCAATTGTAAGACTTCCTTCTTCTTAGAGGAAAATCAGGACAAAATCCAGACAAAACAAAGAAACTGAGCCATTTTCTTTCACTTCCTGCTTTCATTTCTGAATTACCTACTTCTCCTAATCAGGTGTCGAGGATGGGATGTAAAATGTATCCATTTGCTCATGTTTGATCTTCAGCTGGTAGAACTGTTTTTCGAAGGTTGTGGACACTTTAGGAAGTAGAGTCTTATTGGATGGAATGAGTTACTTGATACAGGCCTAACATTTCATAACCCTGCCCTACTTCATGCTTCCTCTGTGTCCTGCCTTTAGTCAAACACAGTATAACCTGGCGCCTAATGCTCCTGCCACTATGCATCCCACTCCATGGTGGACCATATCCCTTCTTAAACAGTGAGATGAAACAAACTCTTCCTCCTCCTTTACATCACTTCTTGTTGATGTTTGATCACAGCAAGGGTGAAGGTAATATGCATCAGGTGATTTCTTATCCCCTATGTGTTTCTATGTGATCAGTCACAAGCTATTTGTTCTTACTTGTGCCGTTGCTACCTTTATCCATGACTGAGGTTTCCTCTTCAGTACTTAGCAGTGAATGCTTGTTTAGGTCTTCTGTCTTGTAGATGGAATGATTTTTAATTCTGAACAACAACAAAAAAAGGTAACAGAAGGACTATGGGGAATCCCCGTCTATCTAACATAATCTGTTCTTTTCTAGTGGTGTGTGGCTTGACTCTGATATCAGGATAAAAGATAATTCTTATTAAAAAGCTCTCTGTATAGCCCTGTGTAAACCTCATCCTGTTTCTGGATGTAAGGACATCCAATGGAGAAACTTGAGCTATGACAAAGGGCACAGTGAAGAAGAAGGTTACTCTGTCACCTACAAATGGTATAATTGAAGCAATTAACATCTTAAACTGCTCAGAGTCTCAGCTCTGTATTTTCAGATAAGGTTTTATTCTAATCACTTGAAGACAAAATTACATAGTAGCTAAGACAGACTAATATTGGTAAGGCATTTAAACACCAGGGCCAAGTGCTTTTTTACCCTCTTTGGACCAGGATGGGGTGTTTCCTTGAATGTTGTTGTTGGGACTCAACAGAGATGATTTTTTTCTAAATATTTATTCTTACAGCCTCACATATTCCTGGTACTAAGAACCCATTATTAGTCACAATAGCCCGTATCACTTATCTTTGGCATTACAAAAATTCTTACAGTCTTACCTAAGTATTTGCAATATGTTTGGTGAAGAGTTTGGCTAAAATCTAGAGAATAACTGATTCTATAAAAATAAAAATCAGATTTTTTTTTTTTAAAGAAAACATTTACTGCAGAATAAAACAAGATCGTGAAAGTGATTTGGAAAGAGTCCAGCATCCTGGGTAAGAAAAGATAGGCTGTTTTAAAAGATGGCTGTTTTAGAGACATATCTTTTAGGACTGTAGAGATACCTCAGTTGTTACTGTGGGTTCAGTCTGTACATCCTACACAGAAAAAGTAGATCAAGATGAAACATGCTTATTACACTGCACTGAAGAAAGGGAGAAGGCAGGGCCTAGCCCACTTGCCAATGAAAAACCCCTTTTCACCCAAAAGGTGTGCAGCACCATAGGCTGTCGTCTGTATGCACACACGTGTGTGTATATATACAAGCACATATACATGTGCCCACATACAAAATGCCACATTAGTCAACTGTCAGTTGAGTTGCAGATATGAACATTGGGTTTGCAAGTCTCACCTTAATTATCAGCCACTTGGCTTGTGTTCAATTCTGCTTTTGAAATAGCATATTTCAAAAATATTTGGCTTATTTGATTCATTCTTACTTTTGCTTATTGGATACATATAGTATCTAGAAGACAAGATAATGTAAAAAGGTGTTTGTGCTTATAAAACCTGACACAAGCCTAGCTTCTAATACATTTTTGCAATCTTTCCATATATTTTCAGATGTTGATTTAATCTTTATGTCCACATATTAAGCACATATTCTCCCAAATTCACTTATGTGCATTTGCATACATGGCTATAAACAAACATAATTTATGCAGTTCATTTTAATAGACTTAAATTTTCTTATAATCATGTTTTATGCCTGTATAAGGTACAAAAGGGGGTATATTCTTTTTATTCCCTTTTTATTTCATTGCTATGATAAAATAGTGGCTGAATCAACTTACAGAAGGGTTAATTTTTGCTTCATAGTTTGGAAATGCAGTCTATGGAGGAGGAGAAGGAATGCAAACAGGAATATGGCGCATCTGGTTAAGTTATACACATTACCATAAAATGCCTTTGATTTTTCTTAGTCAGTGACCTCAGCCAAGAAGATGGTCTTACCCACATTCATCTGCATCTTTTCCTTCTCAATTAATTGATCATCTTCATAGACACACCTGGAGTGTGTTTCTGTGCAGATTCTAAATACAGTCAACTTTATTATAAAGATTAAGCATCTCTTGTAAGTTCACCCCTTGTCAATTTCACCTCCAAACCCATCATTGTAAAACATATAATTCATCTCTGTATGTCACTGGTTTTTGACAGTTCTAATACAATTCAAAAACTGAAAGTATCTGTTTAATAAAATAACTGAGTGAGTAGGCACACTTGATACTACCTTGATCTTTGTTTGAACCTCATTATCTCACTTGGTGGAAAGAAAATACCAACTTCTACAGGTTTTCTCTGTCTCTATGTGTAAACCATGGCATGTGAATTTACTACATGGGTACACACACAATATACAAACAAAATATATACATAATAATCCATAGTCTCATCTGAGACTGAAGAAAATCTCTTTCCCTTAACTACCTACCTACTGTACCTACAGTGTCAAACACAATTTCCATTCCATATACAGTGACACAATTACATTTCTATCCTAGAAGGGTGGGATGGAGGCTTATATAGGAAAGACCAGACCAAAGCCTAAAATCAGGACAAACATCCATTTTTGCCTCTCTGCGTCTGGCACCAGGGTCTTGTTGGAATCATCTGGAATTGGAAAGTTTCAGGAGCCTCCTCTCTTCTGTTTCCTACAACACAGAGCCTCTTCTTTGGTCTAACTTGTTTTCTGACAGATGTACCATGGTCCTGGTTTCTCACTGCACATTAGACTTTATCTTCCCAGCTGCATGTAGTGATCTCTCTGGACCTCCTTTCCATGAATCTGACCTTGTCTCATTTCCCAGTCTTTAAGAAATCTTCCCATAAGCACCCTCGTAAAACTCTTATGTACCACGTGCCTGGTTCTTCAAGATGTATCCTGCCTTGTTTGGCTCAGAGTTGAAGGGGCTCATGTGTGTCTAAGTGATTCTGGAGTAACAACTCTTCAGACTATTTTGATCAGGGAACTCCTTAAGTGCTATAATCAGTTTAAGCTCTCTCCTTTTGAATGGAGTTTTATTTTCATACTAGTGCCTTTAATGGGCAGGCCCCTGACATAAAATGGCCTCTGGAAAGGTCCTGATATAGTCTTCCTTTTTATCTGGAACCTTGTGTACTAGCTATCCATTGTCCACATCTCCCTTAACCCTGTGGTCTTCAAACTTCCCCATTCTGCACAAGTGGACCATTACAATTTGCTTTAGTATTTTTGAGCCTTTCCACTCCTTAGCTCAAATTGCTTTCCTAAAATTCCTTAAACTTGCTGGAGGCATGTGAGTATCACATGGTCAGGTCTATCACAATAGATTCCCATTTCTCAACACTAATTTTCTTATAGCTATGAAAATAAAATAATACTTAAAGAATGGGTGGTGGATATTGTGACTCATGCATTAAAGGAAACTTGACCTGATGCAGCTACTATTTTTCTTTAAGCTGATATTTTTCTCCTATCAGTAGTGTTTACTATGTTTTAGAACAAAGATCCATAATTTTTGAAAGTAGAGAGTTGATAAGGAGGCCAGTTCTTGCAGAACAACAGTAAGTTATTACTATCTGAATGCCCAAGTGGCTTAAGTCACATACTTTTGGGGGGAAAGCAAAGAAGAATTTACTTCCAATACTAAGAGTAGAATCATCTTCATGGGAATGGCTTTGCTCAAAGATCAGCTGCTGTCTGTGTACCCTCATTTTATAAAGGGAAACATTCTAATCCATCCACGATTTATACTCTCTTCAGACCCTTCACAGAATGTCACTTTTATCAGACAGTGGTGCCTTCTGTTTTTGTTTGAAGCATACTCCCTTCTGTGTTAAAAGAATTCCTTATCTTTGGGATTTTTTTAATAATCTTATATGATTTTATACTAAATACATTTTAGTTTGGTTTTTGTTGTTGCCTTTTGTGTATGTTGTATGTGATATGTGCTCCTGATTAGGGGGTAGGGTGGTGCATATGATATAAATATGTAGAAATTAGAAGAGGACACTGAGAGTCAGACTCCACCCCTGGCCACCTTATACCCTTGAGACAGTCTTTCACAAAACTCAGAGCTAGTCTAGAAGCCATCAAATCCCAGCAATCCTCCTGTCTTTGACCTGCACAGCACTGGGCTTGCTTGTGTGCAGAACAAAACCTAGGATTTTCAGATCTGAATGAAAATGAGGACATGATGACTCCTAGGTATGATTGGGGAGAAGATTTTTATTGTAGATATGAGAGACAGAAGAGCCAGATGTTAGTATTTTTGTGTGTGGGAGAGA
>PVIH01008212.1:40000-93089 GCA_004025045.1 Sigmodon hispidus
GGTCAATTCAGAACAGTCAGCATTTTCCATCATAATTCTTTGTAGTGGAAGTTTCCAGGATCTTTATTCTAGACTGTCACCAATATAAAATTGGTCCTTGTGATCAACAGCCATTTCACTACGCTGCAGAGTTTCAAATTTTAGTTCTATTTAACTGTGCTTAGTTATCTGCTATCCATGATCCATTAATGTTCTCAACACATATACCCCCTGAATTCCTGATAATCCATGATCTATCACTATAAATGTACCTGTTTTGAACATTTCTTGGGAATGGAATCACACAACCTATGAACTGTTGTGCCTAGCATCTTTTTTTTTTATACATGAAAATAGATTTAGAGTACAAAAACATCAAGAATCACAGAAAGCCTATCAACTCATGGAAACTATACATCACTCAACTGAACCACCTCTGAGTAAAGGAAGAAATTAAGAAAGAAAAAAATGACTTCCTAAATTTAACAAAAATTAATCCACAACATACCCAAACTTATGGAATACAAGGAAAGCAGTCTTAAGGAGAAAATTCATAGCACTAGATGCCTACATGAAGACCAGAAAATCCCACACAAGAGAACTATAAGCATAGGTGAGGGTCCTAGAACAATTAGAGGCAAACTCACCTAGAAAAAATAGCCTGAAGGAAATAATCAAACTTAGAGCTGAATTGAACACAATTGAAACAAAAAGAACAATACAGCTTAGAAGCTGAAAAAGTCTTTGACAAAATCCAAAATTCTTTGCTGATAAAAGTCCTGGAGAGATTAGGAATACAGGGAAAATACCTAAATACAATAAAGGCAATTTACAAAAAGGCAATTGCCAACTTCAAACTAAATGGAGAAAAACTCAAAGCAATCCCATTAAAATCAGGAACTAGACAAGGCTGTTCCCTCTCCCCTTATCTATTCAACATAGTTCTCGAAGTTTTAGCTGAAGCAATAAGAGAACACAAGGAGATTAAGGGGATACAAATTGGAAAGGAAGAGGTCAAAATATTTCTATTTGCCGATAACATGATTGTATACATAAGTGACCCACAAAATTCTACTAGAGAACTTCTGCAGCTGATAAACACCTTTAGCAATGTAGCAGGATACAAGATTAACTCAAAGAAATCAATAGCCCTCTTATACACTAAAGATAAAAGGGCTGAAAAAGAAATAAGAGAAACATGACCTTTTATAATAGCTGCAAATAGCATTAAACATCTTGGTGTAACTATAACCAAAGAAGTATCAGATCTATTTGACAAAAATTTTAAATCACTTAAGAAAGAAATTGAAGAGGATATTAGAAAATGGAAAGATCTCCCATGTTCCTGGATAGGTAGGATCAACATAGTGAAAATGGCAATCTAACCAAAAGCAATCTACAGAATCAACGCAATTCCCATCAAGATTCCATCACAATTTTTTACAGACCTTGAAAGAACAATGCTCAATTTAATTTGGAATAACAGGAATGCCAGGATTGCCAAAACAATTTTACTCAACAAAAGAACCTCAGGAGGCATCACCGTCCCTGACTTCAAATTATACTATAGAGTCACAGTAATAAAAACAACTTGGTACTAGCATAAAAACAGACTTGTGGATCAATGGAATTGAATTGAAGACCCAAATGTTAACTTACACACCTATAGACACTTGATTTTTGGCAAAGAGGCCAACAATATTCAATGGAAGAAAGACAGTGTCTTCAACAAATGATGTTGTTATAACTGGATGGTAGTATGTAGAAAAATGAAAATAGATTCAAACCTATCACCTTTCACAAGACTTAAATCCAAGTGGATCAAAGACCTTAACATAAACCCAGTCACACTGAACTTAATAGAAAATAAAGTGGGAAATACCGTCCAATACATTGGTACTGGTGACCAATTACTAAATATAACACCAGGAGCACAGATGCTAAGAACAACAATCAATAAGTGGGTCCTCCTTAAACTGAGAAGCTTCTTTAAGGCAAAGAACACTGTCAATAAGACAAAGTGACAGCCTACAGAATGAGAAAAGATTTTTACCAACACTACAAGTGACAGAGGATTGATCTCTAAAATATATAGAGAACTCAAGAAACTAGAGCCCAAAATTCTTAAAAACCCAATCAAAAAATGGGGTTCAGAACTAAAAAGGGAATTCTCAGCAGAAGTAAAAATTGCTGAAAGGCCCATGAAAAGGTGTTTAACATCTTTAGCCATCAGAGAAATGCAAATCAAAACAACTTTTAAATACAACCTTATACCTGTCAGAATGGCTAAGATTAAACCACAGATGACAGCCCGTGCTGGAGAGGATGCAGAGCAAGGGCAACACTTCTCCATTGTTGGTGGGAATGTAAACAATGTAGATAAGGAATACAGTATGTTAGTTTTTTAGAAAACTGGGAATCAATCTCCTCAAGAATCCAGGAATAGCACTCTTAAGTATATACCCTAAAGATGCACAATCATACCCCAAAAGCATTAGCTCACCTATGTTCATAGCAGCATTATTCGTAGTAACAAGAACCTGGAAACAACCTAGATGCCCCTCAACTGAGGAACGGATTAACAAACTGTGGTACATCTACACAATGAAGTACTCCTCAGCAGTAAGAAGAAATGATATTCAAAAATTTCCAGGCAAATGTATGGATATGGAGAATATCTTCCTGAGTAAGGTATCACAATCCCAGAAAGAGAAGAGGGGGATGTACTCACTCATTAGTGTACTTTAAAAATAAAAAATAAAAAGAGAGAGATGTCATTGTCATTGTACACAAGAACTCAAGGGTAGAACATAGCTAAATGACACAATGCCTCACTTCTGCACTGATGGCCTCTGACAGAGGTGTGGGTAGGAAAGACTTGTATTCTTTAAGGGTCTGGCCACAGGGAGTTTAATTGTGCTCCAGTAAGTAAATGAGCAGCATGAATGGGCGGTTTTGTAAATGAGGACATCATAAGAGTGGGCATGATTCTGAGAGGTCTGATATCTGAGTTTGATGAGATGCATTTTGTAAAAAATCAAATAATAAATAAATTAAAAAAATAGAAAAGTAGAAAGAAATACTATAATTAATATCAGTGTTTCACTGGCTTTGTAACTTTTAAAGGCTTTGTTTATTAAGTTTTATGGAATAAAATAAAATATGTATTTGTCTTTGTTTTTTTGGTTATAGTAGAATTCTGTAGTAAGTCCATATTTTTTTGTGTTTGTTTCTGTCATTGCTGTTTTTTATTTTTAGTATGGAGTATTTTATTAGTATTTCAAGTATTTCAAGGTTACAAAGTATGAATTTGTTAAAATCATTCATTGAATTTAGATTTAATTTTGCGATCTTAAAAACTCATCAGGTTTTAAGAATTTTCAATTTATCGAAACAAATTTATAATGTACGTTCTTATGATTTTCTGGAATTTAATTCATATCTCTTATAATACTTGCCATTCAATTTCTAGTTTTATTGAAGTAGGTTTTCCCTTTTCTTGTTTAATTTGTTCAAGAATTGGCTAATTGTGTTTAATCCTTAAAAAATAAACAAATATATTAAAGAAAAAGAAAATAGATTTCTTATACAACATATACTGATTACTGTTTACCCTCCGTTCAGATACTTCCCACTTTCTCGCCCATCCATATCCACAAACTTTCTATTCATTCTCATTGGAATACAAACAGGAATCTCAAATAATAATAATAATAATAATAATAATAATAAAGTAAAACAAAAATTCACACTGGAATAGGACAAAACAAAAAGAAGAAAAAAGTCAATGAAAACTTAAAAAACACACAGACTTAGAGATACACATGTTAGAAACACATAGAAATTACATAAAAACATAAAAGTAGAAACTATAGTATATGTGCAAAGGAACTTGGGGACAAAGTTATGACACAACATTATGAGACAAAGAGTTTTCCAGAATTCCATTGAATTTGTTTTGTGTTAGCCATTTACCAGTGACTTGAGCCTAGCCTTAAGAGTGGTTTATATACCCAGTGAGAGTCTGTTAGAGAAAACTAATTATTTATTTGTGAGTGGCTATCTGGAATTAGCTTCTTGGTTAGGGATATAGGCTTCCATCCACTTCTCCACTCAGCTCTACGACCCCTTCTGGCTTAGGCGTGTGCAGGCCCTGTGCACACTGCCACAATCTAAGTTCATAGGTGCATCAGTAGTGCTGTGTTTAAAAGGCCTGTTTCCTTGTGTCCTTTGTACCCTCTGGCTCTTTCAATTTTTCTGCCTCCTCTTCCACAGGTTTCCCTGAGACCTGAAGGAAGGAATTTGACAGAAACATCTCATTTAGGGATGAGCATTGCAAGGTGTCTCACTCTCTGCATGCACATTGTCTGCCTGTGTGTCTCTATATTTGTTCCTGTCTGATGCTGGAGGAAGCTTCTCTGATGATGGTCAAGAAAAGCACTAATCTATGAGTATAGCAGAATGTCATTAGGACTCATTTGTTGCTACATTCCTTTAGAAGAATTTGTTTTTCCCTAGCTCCCTGGGCTGTCTGATCTCAGCTTGTTAACTACCCGTTCAGTTTTGGGGATGGGTGTACAAAACCTAATTTCATGCCATCTCACTTGTCTATTTTGGTTGACTGATGCTCCTTTGCTTTTTGACATATTACCCAAACAGTTCCATGCCCATTTCAATATCCTATACCTTTTCCCATGTTTGCCCTTAGGAGCTTCAGTTTCTAGTTTTACATGTCAATTTTTAATGCATATTGAGTTTGATTTTTGTGACAGAGGATGATGACTCACCAGGTTTTATTTTTCTGCAGATAGAATGATGGCATTCTTATCAGCTCCAAAACCATCATTCTTTCTCCATTGTGTATTTATTAAGTACTTTTAAATAAGATCCTACAAACTTGATGCATTGGGTTTTTATTTCTATCTTATTAGAAACAATTTCTAGTTTATTTACTTATTCTTTGACATATTTCTTCATGTTAAATTTAAAATATTTAAGAGTTAGTAGGTCTATATTTATTGATCTGTAATTTAATGCCAGTATCTTATTTGCTTTCCATTTATGAAGAGGAATTTTACAGTGCTGCATATGGTCTGTGAAGTTATGAGTATACTTCAAAGTTGTGGACATTTTATATAAAATATTCTACAAATGAAGATTAAGTGAAATTGGCTGAAAGTATCACTTAGCTCTTCTCACAGAATTTTTTTTGTCTGTTTTATATGTATATTCCTAGAAATCTCCCATGAAAACTGTGGGTTGTCATGCATCTCTCTTAGTTTGTCTTTATATTTGATTCCCTCCTAGCATTTTATGAAAACGTAATACACAACATTTATTTAGAATTTATTTCTCATCATGAAGTTTCATTGTGTTATATTACCTTGTCATTAGTTTGTAAGAAATGTATGTCTTCCTATTACTTTCATTTTACCTGATGTGTATATTTACTTACATTGCATATTTAAGAGTATATGAGTGCATCATACTTTTGACTGCTCTGAAAATCGCCCTCTCTGACTTGCTGTCACTTTACTATTCACAGTCAACAGAATTATCAATCAATTCAATTTTAAGTGTTCCTTAATACTTTTAGTTTACATCTTTTCTTCACACTTAAGTATGTAACTATTATTTGTTCTGTGTATGTATTTGTCATTATTTATTTTTATGATATGGCAATTTATTTATTTTTTTAAATTTATTTTAAAAGTTTTTTCCATATTCACCACTACTTCCCCTCCCTTCCCTTCTCCTAATTTCCCACGTCCCGCCAGCCTTCTTCCACCCCACCACCCCATCCCATCCCCAAGGAGGGCAAGGAGTCCCAAGGTGAGTCAGTTCCATCTGGCAAATCCAGTTGAGGTAAGTCTGAGTCGCTCATCCCAATATCAAGGTGAGTTAGGTGTTCCTCTCTAGGGAATGGGCTCCAAGATGTCAGTTCATAGTCTGATCCTACTGCAAAAGCCTCCACAAACTGTCTCCACTATGACAGTCGTCTATTTCCAAAGGGTTTAGTTCATTTCTATGAAGGTTCCTCAGTGGTTATTTCAGAGTCAGTGAGCTCCCAATAGCTCAGATCCACCATCTCTGTGAGTCTCCTACTCATGGTTCTCATCCCTTTGCTCATGTATTCTCTCCTCTCTCTCTCTTCAGCTGGACAGGAATCTTCACCTGGTGCTTAGCTATGGATCTCTGCTTCTGCCTCCATCCATTGCTGGATGAAGGTTCTATGAGGACAATTAGGATGGCCATTCATTTGATTATAGGGGAATTCCTGTTTAGGCATCCTCTCCACTATTGCTTGGAGTTCTAGCGAGGGACATCTTGTGAGTTCCTGGATGTTTTCCTAGAACCAGGTTTCTTTCTGACCCACAGTAGCTCCTTCTACCAAGATATCCATTTCTTTGTTCTCCCTCTCTGTTGCTCCCCCCGACTCAGCCATCTTCTTCTCTCATGATTTGTCCCCACCCCTCCCCCTTGCTCCCTCCCCGTTATGATCCCAATTCACTTAGGAGGTCTTATCTATTTCCCCTTCCCATGGGGATCCATGGATGTCTCTCTTAAGTTTCTACTGTTATCTAGCTGTTCAGGGAGTTGTGGTTTACAACCTGGATATTTTTTGCTTTATGTCTAAAAATCCACTTATGAGTGAGTACATACCCTTTCTAACTTTCTGGGTCTATGTTACCTCACTCAGGATGATACTCTCCAAATCCATTCATTTGCTTGCAAATTTTAGAAGGTCATTTTTTTAAAAAGTATTACTTCATGTTCTATAGTATTTTCATGTTATTTATACATCCTAATACTAAACTTTACACTGTGCTTCTTTTATATAGCACAGTCTACAGTTTAGTGAGCTGCCATGTCACAGCTTGAGATCCTTCACTCTTACTCTTCATGTGACATAATCTAGAATTAACTGGGAGGAAGTCTCATTGAGGCTTGTGGCATGACTGTGAGGGATTTTCTTTATTGGGTTCATTAAAGTAGGAAGAATTATTTCTCCTTTATGTTGCTATGGTCACAATGCACCTTCCTTACAGCAGCAGAAATGAAGCCAACATGCAGATATTACAAAATGGTTACATTTATATTTACCTTTGACTCAACCTGCATGCTCCTTTTAAGTTCTGCTTCTGTTTATAAGACCACAGTGCTCATTATCAATTAATATTTACATTTTATGTTTGTTTTATGGTGGTAACTTTAAAACATGCATTTTATAAATGCCCACACTTCCTGTTTGCCTTTGGTCAATCAGCTTTTATTAAACCCTCAGGAAGGACAAATATTACCAGCATAATCCCACTATATTTCCTTTTTCTCTTTTTAAAACAAGAAGAACCCAAATCTAATATCCTTTTTCATTATCTACAATGACTTATACCCAACTTGTAAACAAAACAAACATCCATCATCCATTTTGGGGGAATGTGGGTGTAGTTCTCTAGGCTACTTCCTGCTGAATGAGGGCATTGGCCATCCCATGGGGATCCAAAGAAAATTTTAGGATTATGGATAAGTCTTTAGTGGAGTAGTCTGTAAGACTGGCTTATCTCAGATAGTCTCCTTGAAGTTGTTTTGAATTAACTTGGTTTTTATTATGCATACATATATGTGTTCATGATAGTCTTGTTTTGACATTGACATATTTATTCAGCATAATTCCGTGGATATTCACTCAAGCTTGTCCATCTTAGTTTTCTTTCTTTATCATTAAGTAGTGTTCTATGTTTAGGTAGCTCACAGTTATTTAACAATTCACTCATTGATGGATTTCTAAGAAAATTTCAATTTAAGGCAATTAAAGGTGCTATGAACATTAATGAATAAGGTTTAGGCTGAAATGTAAATTTCCATTTTGTAGGCACATAATTGATAGGCTTTATGATAAATGCATATTTACTTATATAAGAAACTGCCAGGGGCTGGAGAAATGGCTCAGTATCTCAGAGTTGTTCTTTCAGTGGATTTGTGTTAAATTGCCTACACAGTGGCTCACAACTGTCTATAACTCCAATTCCAGGTAACCTGACAGTTTCTTCTGACTTCTATAGGTTCTAATTACATACAAAATGCACATATACACATGTAATTAAAACACTAATACACATTAAATAAAATCAAAGTGAATTTAAACAAAGAAATCTCCAGACAGCCTTGGAGGCTGGAGTGTGTTCCATTCTCACTAGCAACTGAATTTTCCCAAAGCTCTCCTTGCATTTTGTGTTACCAGATATTATGGTTATTATTAAAGCAATGATGACTAGGTTTATATTGGAATCCCATTGTGGTCTTCATTTGAATGCATTTTAGTAATTGATGATGTTGACTAGCTTTTTACATGCAGTTACTTCTAGCGGTACATGGTATGTATAGTCTTATGTCACCTGTGTAAAACACTTTTAAGATCTGTCTACGGTTAACATTGAAATGACGTAGTTATGTTGAGGCTAAATACAAAGGTCTGTCTCTAAGTTTTGTCTGCCTATTTTGAGATATGGCATGAAGCCAAATTGAGGCTGAGTTAGGAGAGCAACATTTACAGTCATTGTGCCTCTCAATTCAGCAAGGTCATAGTTAAGCTGCTGATATCTGCTCTACATTGCTTCTGATTTACCAGATGTGTCCATTCCTCTGAGAGGCAGAGTCTATCTCCTTATCAGCAATTCAATGTCTAAAACAAGTCCCTGAGAAACACTGTAAGCACATTCTGGAACAAGAGAGTTGATTGCTGCATTTCCTGATAAGTTGGGAGCACTCTCAATTCTTTCCTGCACCTGTCAATGGCATACCTGTTTTCTCATTGACCCATTTCACCTGTATATGATGAGTCCCCAAATTATATCTGCACAAAAACATCAAGTGTGACTTCTCAGTCTTATAATCCTAAACCATTTTGTTTCCTTGAATCACTAGTAACTTAGCACTGCCCTAAGAGATGCTTATCTACTGAGAAAAATAGAGTGTTGGTGTCTAGGGGTAGTCTTCAGGAGCTACCCATTTTGGTTCATAAGATGAAAAGAGAATTCGCGTTCCCAACACTAATTGATACATTAGACAGGAAGATACATACTTTCTTTTTTTTTCCTCTAGTAAATGTATTTTTTATTTTATTTATACTTTATTATGAATAAAGTCATATTTTTTAATCAATGTATATCCTTGTTCATTTTCAATGTAGGCAAAGCCAAGCTACATTCCTATATTCTGAGATACTCACTAAACTACTTTTATCTACCTCCTTCAACTGGGGATGTATTCCAGTATTACTCCTTGATGAAATGTTTCAGATTTAGATACAGAAGAGTAAACAATGATTTCTTCTAGTCTTTAGTTTTTTGACTAATCTATGCCAAAATAAAAGTCAAACCAGGGCACACAAGTGTAGGAACTGCTGTGCATTGGAACCTGCATTTTAAAACAAGCCGGTATAGAGCTAATTCCAGAGTCAGGCTCTTTAAAACTGCCTGGTGACATGGTCCTAAGATGGCATGAATATTCATCCAAGTTTATAAAGCACGCTCTTAGAATCCACACTGATGACCACTTTCTAAAGTATATATTTAAAAGATACTAAGGAGCCAAGGAAGGACCATCAAAATTACATGCACAACTCTGCTGCACATGGCCAGGCAACTGTGGTGTGTTCTAAACTTATTTATTATGATTGCTTTTTATGTGTCTCATAGAGTATTTACTTTGTTCCTGTGGATTGCATGTGGTTTCCAAAGGTGATTTTTCTTGAGGTAAAAGTTAATTTTCTGTGTTTATAGTACAAATTTCATGTGGGGGTAAATGAATCCTCTTTGGTTATGACAGTAAATGAGTCTCCTGAGCTGGAAATGATCTCTTGGCAACTTGCCTCTGTTTGGCCAAAGATGAGTGAAAGAGGCTTGGGAAGCAAATGACAACCTCAGCAAAGCCTGGCTTACACAGCTCTAGCAGGTGCCAGACAGTGGTGGAATCTGTCCAAGTGGTTAGATGGTAGGCCTGCAATTGTATGCTTTGTTTTTGAAATACAATGAGATTTAAGTGTTTACTTTTTACTTTTAATGTATATGTGTGTATGTTTGTGTGTGCCACTTATGTTTGGGTACCCGTGAAGGTCAGAAAAGGGTATCCAGATCTCCTGGAGTGGAAGTTAAAGAAGGTTTTCAGACACTCAACATGAATGCTGGAAACCAAGCCTGAGTCCTCAGTAAAAGCTTTATGTACTGTGAGCTATCTTTCCAGCCTCTGGCCATCTCTCCTTCCTTCCTCATTATCCTTCTCTTTCTTCCTCTTCCTCTTTAGTCTCTTCCTGATCTTTCTCTTCTTTGCACTGATATTAGAGATTGCCCCCAAGCCCAAGCACATCATTTTCAAGTATACTCCCACTGAACTATATCTTCAGTATGAATATGCACTTTTCTTCTTAAATATTGTGTTGCAATACTCTGAAAATATTCATTTAAAATTAAATAGAACTTAAACAGCTTTATTCCCCAAACGTCATAAACATCTCTGGAAATATCTGGCCAACATGGGTGAGCACAGAAAACTGCATAACCCCCACAAGCACCTTTGAAGTTAGTATCACTATTTTATCCTGCTGGACCACTCTCACTGCCAGACCTAAGTGACAGTGTAGAGGCACCGACATTATCACTACTAATCCATTTTTTTAATGTGCATCAGTTTGCTCTCCACCTATATGCAGTGCTTTATGAACTAATTTTATCTATAGCATATAAGCTACTTTCTTCACTTACCTGTGTGCATCATCTTCAGACAGAGTTCACAGAATGTTGACTTACATATTGTCTGTGTCTAAGGTTTTATGTCTATTGACCCCCATGTGGTTTCCTTGTGTAGCATAGCAAAATGTAATATTTATTGACATGTATGTTATACTCTTCACTCCAACGTCCAGCCATTGAACTCTAACATGCCTTCATAAGGAAGCTTTGAATATTCATTAACAATGAGAATCGATGTCTCTGTAGAATGTGCAATGCCACCTGAAGAACAAAGACAAATTCCTCCCCGTTCCCCAATGGAGGCCAAGTCATGAAATAAAAGGTTGTACTAGCTCCTGACAAGTATAGATGTTGCCTATTTGTGTGCTTAATATTATTTGAAAACTACCCTACTTTGTGGCATGTGCTGTAAATTTGTCATTTATCATAAAACTTGTGTGAACCACATCCTACTGACTTTAACTGTGGTCAGTTTTATATTTTAGCGGTTTTGGGCAGGTTTATAGCTGCTTTAATTTAAATTTCCTCCTCATGTTAAATGTTATTTCATGGCTCACTGACCATTTAAAGTTTAGATTGCCAGTAATCCATGTGACTCCTTGCTGACTTTTAAAATATATGAATCAAATTTTCCCCTGATATTGTGAACAAGACATCTATAAAGTTTTCAAATGTCTTGTCAGGTGAAAAAACTGTCAAGTGTATGACTGAGAGTAAGAGATAGCTGGAGCAGAGGTCATGTGCCAGACTTTCACCCACATCCATGATTGTTTTCTGGTGTGTGTATGTGTGTTTGTGTACTTGTGTATAATATGCACAGGGCAGAGAACAACCAAGGTTGTCATACCTCAGGTGTCATCTTTCATGTTCTGTGGCTCTTACTGGATCAGAACTCCTGTATGGCCAGCAAGTCCCAGGGATCCACATGCCTCAGCCACCCTAAAGTCACATTATGAATGCAGACTACTATGCCCTGTTGCATGAATTCGGATTGTAAAGAAAGAGACCAGAGCCAAATATTGGGGAAAGGCTGAAATATCAGAGAAAGAAAACACCCTTGTCAATTCTCACCCAGCCATCTTCCAGCATCCTCAGGCTTGTTCCTGGTCGCTCCTGCTTTTGCTGGTTTCCTTAATGCCCTTCTTGCCAGCTGTATCCTATCCAGGTTAGGAATAAAGGCAGGAACTATTCTATTTGGTAGTCACAACTCAGCAGAAAAGCAGAAAGTTTTGTCTCTGGAGTTATGGGATTAAGGGCATAGGTTACCACTCCTTGTGCTGAGATTAAAGGTGTGTGCCATTGAATCCTGGGTGTTTCTCCTTGTATTCAAGGATCAAGAAATTCCTGAGTGTCTGCCTAGGTTTTTGACTGTGTGTTTGTTAAACTCTCTATATTTCAGGTTTTATTAAATATGTAACATATCACCACAATGCCCACTTTCTTTTCCTTTTATTTAAGCTTAAATTCTGGGTTTTGACTTCAGATCTTCATACTTATGCACAGATTTGCTGACTGAATTATCCTTCCAACTCTCAATCACATTATCTTTAAATAAAATAAATAACTGTTTTGAAGATTTAAAAAAATTCGAGTCACTTTAACACAATTTTGATAATTGAAAACAATCAATGTAACAACCCAAAACTTAGAGCATATAGACAATTTATAGGTATTTTCAATTTGATTTTCTTTTCTTTTTTCCCACCTCTCTACAAATAATTTTGGATGGGTTTTTTTGAGGTTATGGCTGTCAGCTGACAGTATGTGTTATGCAAATTGATATGATAGGTCTAAGATGCCTCATCAGTGTCAGTGTCCACTGACCTCATCCTGGGTCACCCCAGCAACACAGCAAGGCTATGCCCATGTTTCCATTCAGCACAATCTTTCTTCTTCAGTATGCAGAACTGGGTGGGAGGAATGCAAAAAATATGCTCAGTTTGTTACCACCAAGTAATATGTCAACCGTGGCATTTTCTGTGCCTGTGCTGAAGTAGCTCCAGGGCAGAGAGGATGGAAATAATACCAAAAGCAATTAATATAACAGACAATTGTTTTGTTTCCTCTATTTTCTCACATGGATCAAGTTAGATAGAAAGGCACATTAATAAATACACACTGGCAGCTTGCCTCAGCCCTCACTTCTAGGCAAGTTCTGTGAAGGCTTTCCTCAGAAGACTTGGGTTTAGTCAATTTTCACATTCTCCAAAAACAGTTATCCAGGTGGATTATTTATGACTGGGAGCAATTATGGTTAGAGGCACTGGGTATTCATAAAAGGCCCTCCTTGCCTACTAGATTGTGAGATGATGTTTGAAAAGCAATTTGGTTTTTATATAAGATAGTTATTCAGATAAAATTGTATTTCTGCTTCTCAATCTTCCAGTTATTAATATGAAAACCTGAAAATATCAATGACTCTGCTACATATTCATTTACATGAAGCTGTGCAAATTTTGAAGGGAAAAAAAAACACCTTGCTCCAGACAAATATACCAGCACAGGCACTCAAGGACAATATCTCCTCTAACAGCACACCCTTCTTCATCAGCTACCATTATTCCTACAAATTGGAAATGCTTTAACATGCCACTTTCCTATTCATTTCATATGGAGTGGATGCACAAGGGGCTGAACAAGCACACAGGCTTCTCCGTGTAGAGATCATCTAGTGTGTAAAGCATCCTCTCAAGCCAGGCCAGGGCTTCTCATCCTTATGGGTCTTTTCAGCTCATTTCTGGTGGACACACCAGTTATCTCTGTGTTCTGTTAGTTCTGTTTTCCTACTCCCGTAAGTGCTCTTTGGTTCTGAAGCACAGCCAAACGCTGCATCTAAAGTATAAAGTATATACTTTATATAAAGTATAAAGTCTGAGTGGGAGGAAGAAATGTGCATGTCTATCCAGTTCACCTTGCAGAGTTCAATTTCACAAGCCATTAACACTCTGAAAAGGGAGATTAATCTGAATGCCTGCCATAGTCCCCCCAAAATAGACCAAGTGTTTAAAATATTGTTCATATTCTTTGGAAGGGAAATTTGTGAGAAAGTATTCATTTATATTCCCATAAATGAAAGAGATGAGTGGCTAGAGAGTGGTAGAAGTGGCTTCCAAAAATGTATATGAATATTTCAAAAATACTTTCTTTGTTCTTAGCATAATGTAAAGACAAATTGGAAAAGCACACAAGTTTTATAAATCATGTCTACATGAATTCAGCAAATAAGAAAAATGTGCATGTCATTGGACTGAAATTTTTGTGTGTGCTACTAGGACACATTCAAAGCAATGTGGTAATCATGTCAGATATACCCAAACACAGGCAGGCATGGTCCTGGACATGTTCAAAGATCATGGACTGAATCTTGACCATCATCAATCACATAAATCTAACATAGTAGTTCTCCAAGTATGGGTCACGACCCCTTTGGGGATTGAAGAATCTATGCACAGGGCTCCCCTGAGACCATGAGAAAACACAGATATTTACATTATTATTTGTAAAATAGCAAACGTCAAAGCTTTGAATTGTATAAAAATGGTTTTATGGGTGGGAGTTACTACAATATGAGGGACTGGTAAAGGGTCACAAACATTAGGAAGGTTGACAACCAATGGCCTAGCAAAGAGCTGACCATGTAGATTCCAGGACTGATGAGTGAACACAACCAGCCATGGTAACCATCTCTACAAATGAAAGGAGTAATGGACAGATAGAAGAAGAGTGAAATCCTACCAGGAGGTCTTGTAAGAAATAAGAAGACCCTAGAGCTTTATAAGACATAAAGACCTTAAATGGCAGCATAAAAAGAAAGAAAATATTGTCACAGCTGCCACAGCTCACACTTGCGCAGACGTTTCCACTCTGCAGATGAGGAGGTCTCAGGGGAGTCTTGCAACCTACACCAGCTAACATCGACAATCTCAACTAAAGGAAAATTATGTAATACTCACAGACCTACAGGTTAGTAAGAGAGAAACATGGATGCTTTGTGGTAGCTTCCTTTTGGAGAAGAAATTCATGTTCCTTCTTTGGAAAACTGGATGCTATGGCTGGCTGAGCTGAACAATGGGGGTTGGCGTGGGGATAACCAGTATCTACATTCATGCTGCTGAGGTGGTCTCAGAAGCCCTCACATATTCCCCTTACATCTGATGCCACTGAACCATTCAGCCACAAAAACTTACTCTACCTAGTAGAACAATCTGATGTTGGCACTTAAGCTGGCTTTATGCCAGTTCTTATAGGAGAGCCGTGTTTCAGGACAGGAAGGAATTGAGGATTCACACTGAAGACCAGTGAATCATCTGGTGCTTGTCTTCTGAGAACTTCAGAGTGACAAACACAAATGAAATTGTACGAGTGCCAATGTGAAGCTTGGAGCAAGTATCTGGGTGGCTTCCATCACTACCTGGAAAGTAGTTGCGCATGGTATTATATTGTACCTGGAACTGCCTGGGGCTGTCACACATGAGGCATCAAGAATGGAAGATTTCATATATTTTCTTAGGAAGTGATAAGCAGTAACTGATAGAAATTTATATTTTGCACTTGAGGGGAGGGGTAATGAATGGCATCCCTTTAAAGGCTCTTCTTCAAAATTCTTACAGGGCCTCCTTCAGGGTCTTAGTGTTCTTACATGGCTAAGGAGCTACATTTCAAGGTTGTTCCTTATAGAGTTGGGTTCCATAACTGGCTGTATTCACTCAGCCATCCTGGAATCTACATGAGCAGCAGTTGTTAAGTACTTATACAGTTGTTAAGTAATATACATACATGTTTTCTAAACTTGACTTCTGTAATTATTGTATTCTGTGTTGAGAGGTTCTCATGTTCCAAATTGACAAGTGTTGTCTGTCTATTCCTTTTATGTCAGCCACATTTAAAAAATCGTGTAGCCCTCCTCTCATCAAGGACACTTCTATTTGAAACAGATAGAGCCCAGCACAGAAAACCACCACCAATCAAAACACTGAGTAATGAGTAGCAGTTCCAACAGATGCACCTACAGAAAACTCCCATACCTAAGGTTCAGGGCACACTGCAGAAGAAAGAGTATAAAGATTGAAATATCTAGAGACTGAGGAGTTTCCTATGAGAGTATGTTTCCTAGTCTCAGAAGCTACCTCCATAAAGTCTCACCAGCATGACTTCCAAAATATGAGCTGAACAAGGATGATGACAACAGACATGGCAAAGTAATAAGAAGAAGCCCACAAGGCATCAGCTGTGCATAAAGAAATGACAGGCAACTAAACAATGCCGAGTGTCAGAGAAATGATCTTCCCCAAGAAGGAGCACATCAATTGTTTATGGAAAAACCAGAAGTATATAGAAGTACACGTAGATATGTAACAAAAATTAATGAAAAAAGAAGAGGTCATGAATTTGAAGAGAGCAAGGAGGCAAAATGGCAGGGTATAAAGGAAGAAAAGAGAAAGAATAAATAATATAACTTGAAAAGTAGTACATGATTTCATAGTATTTCCTATTTTGTAATAATATTAGTTTGGTCTGCATATCAATTAAAAAGACATAAAAAGCATATGTTTGCAGAAACAATGCTTTGTTCCTAGCTTCAATGGTCTGATGATGCTACTTGATGCCTTTCAGTCCCCACTTTCTAATTTCCATTCTATTCCCTGGGTGGTCTTGTTTCTGTGTAACAAGAGCAACAGCATGATGAGGAGCAAGTCTCATGTACAATGTTCTATTAGAAGCAAATTCTTGTCCTTTTTTTAAGATTATAAGTGTGGACTGAATTCACATTAGTCTGCCCAGGCTCCCTGGGTTATGCTAATGAGCATGGCCGTTTATTAAGTGGCACAAAATAGTTGCTTAGGAAACACTGTGCTCCTATCTTACTCACATTTGTTGGTCTCCAGTTATCCAAAATGCTTTGGCTGCTTCTCTTCAAACTAGGAAGAACCCTGCCATTGGCTGGATCTTTGAATCCTACTGAATCTTCCATGTGTCGGCCTGTTAATCTCACATTAAAGAAGAGGAAGAGATGGAAACATCTAGAATGAGCAGATAGGTTCTAGCTCTGTTAAAATTCTCATCTGAAGTAATCTTTTCAACCCAGTCTGCTGTCATTTTTCAGTCCTGCTCAAAGGTGCTGGGAAAGCTGAGAGTTAGCATCTCTCGGGCACCTGCTTGTTATGATCGATGAATACGTTCTGATAAGTGCAATAAAAAAATCATTATGAGAAACATTTACATGCAGATGAAGTGCAAAGGAAACTGTGTGCTCACAGACTTGCCTAATAGAACTACAAAAGTGCCCATGAATATTTACTAGATCTACAACAGAGTTCTGTGTCTTCCCCAGCTCTTTAACATATTCTACGGCAGATTCTTCTATAAATGTTATTTGTGTTGTTATTTCTTAGAATATTCCATAATGAAATCACTAATTAAAATGCATAAAGTCTTTTCAAAACAAACATGTTATAGGGTCAAATTGTCTCTCCTGATGACTTAAACATATTGAAAAGTAGTTTAAAGTCTTTCTAAATTTACATAGATTTCTCATTAATATGGAAAATGTATCAGCTTTCAGTTTTTAACAAATCAGCTTATACACACACACACACACACACACACATAAACACGCAGACACACACAATCCAGGAGAGATTTTCCATTAAGATTTTAGCACAGAATCTACACTCTGAATGTTTTCTTGGAATACTTTAGAGTGTTCTATAATTGTTGACACTACATGTAGTCATGTATGAGGGTCCTTAGAAGACTCATTTCATCCACACATCAACAAAAGACAGATCCATTTTTGTCTGCACATCAACAACACACAGATCAGCAACAGCATTGTCCTTCTGGCTTCCTGAAATGGATAGATGACAGAACCAGGAGGGGGTGGTGATGCAGAGGACAATCTACAAGAACATTCAGTAGCTGTGTAATACATCACAAAGGTTAAAAGAAACTGGCTAGTAGAAGAAAATAAAGTTGAACCTTACTCAACCATTTTGTGGGGCAAGGCCAAGGAGCATGTGTCCTGTAAATAAAAAAAAAAAAAAACAGAATTGAAATAAAAAGGAATAGGAACAATGTCTCTAAGGGGCCTGAATCTCCCAGAAAGAGTTTTATTGTGGCCATAGAATGTGTAATGATTTCTTTTCTTAAAAAAAGTTTAAACAGCAAGAACTCTGGCATATCCCTTTATCTAATTAAGGTGTACTTCACTCTTTAAGGGCATAATTGATTGTCATTGAATAATATGAATGGGTATTAAGGGTAAACTGAAAAAGCAGAAAAAACAAAGTATAAAACAAAAAGATTAAAATTCATGATAATATAGGCACCTTTGAAGTAAGAGATTTTTTTTAGGGGGGATTTTTTTTTTTTAAAGCTAAGTCAGAAATAATCACTTTGAACATAAAATACAGCACTTAAGACCATTTATTCCTATTCAAATATAAATTATTATGACTCAGGAGCAGACACTCATATTGTCTGTTGACATGCTGCATGGACAAATTAGTAACACAAACCTTTTACTGGTTTAGATAGAGAGTACATTTGGTTATCTGAAAAGACCATTGGAATGTGTTCTCTTAACTGGTTACTGTAAACTTTCATCAACTCCAGAGTTAAGAATGTCACTAGAGACTGGAGACTGAGATTCACAGAGGAGATTTCTCTCCTTTATAGTAACTTCCTACTTCAAGATGTCACTGAACGGCACTTGAAACCTAGACCTACAGTAGAGATTTCTCTCCTTTACAGTAACCTCTTACTTCAGAATCTCATAAGCATATTTGAGAAATGCCTGGCTTTACAACTTCATCTCCTTCCCTCCCTCCCTCCTTCTTCTTCCTTCCTTTCCTTCTCTCTCGTTTTCTTTCTTTCTTGATTTTCTTTCATTTTTTCTTTCTTTCTTTTTTCCTTCTTTCTTTTGAAAACTTTGGTTCACAAAGACAATGCAATCTTGTCTTACTCCTAAACTTTCCGTAATTTCTCTGGCCAACAACAAGGGTGTGTGCTATATTTTTTTATATAAAGAGTTTTGAAATATAAAGATGTGCAATGATAGTCTATAGCAACATGTTAAAAGTTAATTACTGCTGTACTTTGTGGAAAAAAAAAAGATACGGGCATCTTCAGCATAAAGACAATAGCACTTCTGTAGAAATGCAGGGAGCATTAGCTATTCTTTCAGCATCATGGCATCAGAGAAAAGAGAAATCCATATGGATATTCTGACAAGCCACATGTAATGGCCTGGAACTGTGGATAAGAAAAGCCATGCATGGCTTCCTTTAAAGGGATAGTACTCCAGTTAAGGATTATTTGAATCAATTTTTGGTTACAGGAATGCCCTGTCAAAGACTGACTAGCCATGACACACCAGCTTGATCTTGTAGACTGTGGGTCACAAGGGTAAATATGAAGAAAGGAAGTAGATTTTTCATGGAAGTCTCATTGTATTATGAACTATTTGGAAGGACTCTCTCAGAATCTTAATGGAAAATATCTTTTACTGTTTACATCTAGATGACATAAAAACAAAATAGTACAACCAAAGTCCCCTAAGGCAATAGTGGAATAAAATGTTCAAAGAATGATGATATAGGACAGTACACTTAGAGATATGTACCAAAATGTCTAGTGTGCCTCATTGAGTGACTACATATGACAGATTAAAAAAATATTGCTATGTGAGAACTATGAATAAACATGCAGCATCCATACAGCAACTATTATATTGGTGGCAAGATTAGCCTCTTCCAATCCTTATAACCTCTGATCTGACCTCAGGATTAGCTATTTGGCAGTCTGAGAGACTGGAGCCTATAGGCAATGCTGACTCTTATTTAAACAGAATGAGATGAAAAACACAAATGAAACACTAAGATCTTGACAACAATATGTTTGAAAACTCAGTGGATGGACAGTGCCAATTCTTGCTGATTATTATATCCTTCAGACAGAAAGGAAGAATAGCTATAGAACTGGAATTCTCCTTGTCTGGTGACCCTGACTATACTTTCTGTCTTTCTAGCTTGTCAATCAGCATTTTATTAAACCAATAATTGCAGTGACAAGTATTTGCATTATGCAAAAGCTTAGTTCCAAAAGCAACAGAAAACAGAATTATGTCTGTTTTTTTTTTTTTTTTTGGTTTTGTTTTGTTTTATTTATTATGTATACAGTGTTCTGCCTGCACATCAGAAGAGGGTGCCAGACCTCATTCTAGATGGTTGTGAGCCACCATGTGGTTGCTGGGAGTTGAACTCAAGACCGCTGGAAAAGCCAATGCTCTTAACCTCTGAGCCATCTCTCCAGCCCCCCATTTTGTTTGTTTTTCAAGACAGGGTTTCTCTGTGTATCCTTAACTGTCCTGAAACTTGCTCTGTCTACCAGACTGGCCTCAAATTCGTAGAGACTGCCTGTTTCTTTGCCTTTCAAGTGCTGGGATTAAAGGTGTGTGCCACCACCACCCAGCATGCTTCTCCTTTTATGGGAAGAACACTATGAAGAGAAGTGAAGGAACTTGCCCTCAGGTGGTACAGCCTTATCCTGGAGCCTGAAAGTGTTGCTTCCCTAAAGGCTCTCCAGCCCAGACTTCTGACCTAGGCTTTTCCCTGGACCTCTCTCCTTACCTTTTCTTGGGCTCCACACCTGCCTGTCTAGTGCCCATGCGAGCTCCCACCTTACTAGGTTAAAGCTAATTTGCCTCTTGTTCTTACCCTGCCCAGCCCCTACCGCTATACTGAGGCATTTTGGGTCCTCTACATTTCGCAGCCAGGTCCCCATGGCAGCCTTGATTTCTGAGCTGATCTCCCAAGGACCGAATTATGTCTGTTTTTTTGTGAAATGATTTTTTTCTGATGAACGTATTATATTTAAGTCATAGACAAAATAGCCTATAGAAATTACCTATGTTTGGAAACTTGTTTGTAGTTGATTTGAGAAACAAAATTAAATTTCTGTTATATCAAAACTAAAGTGTTATATGTTTTATGTTCATTTATTTAAGACCCATTATATACAAAAATAGCTTACATCTAGTCACATTATGTACATCAAAGCTCTAGCCCCACTTGCCATTTTGTGGGGGACAGGTTAAAACACCTTTCGGCAAAATATTTTCATTCAATGACTTTGAAAGGTTGAAGCAATCACTTGAAATGTATAATTTACAGAGAAGCTTTCAAGATCACATTTTCCTGGATGCTGTTTAGTAGTCTTCCTGAAGCTCAAAGCACAGCTGGCTGTTTTAGTCTACAGATGGCTGTCACACCTCTTGCTAACTATAGACAGTCCTGTCTCCATGGTAAGTTACTGGGCTGAGAGTTGAGATTCCCAGCAGCATGGAATTCTTAGTTAACATATTTTCCTGACAAAAAACTCCTGGCTAATTCAATTAACCTCATATCCTTCCGTGTCTTCATTTGTTTTCAGAAGTATGTCTGAGAAAAGAGATGATCTGTCTGTGCAAAGACCTGTCACCTTTAGGAAAAGGAAGAATGGGTAATCAAAAGAGAGATGCCATTTTGACCAGACACTAGAGATGACTGATGCACACCTTTTCTAAGTGTTTTCAACAGTTTTAAAGAGTTTAGATTAGACTAGTGCCTGATGAATTTCTCCATTTAAGATCTGACACATCTACCTACTTTTGTGTTTTTAGGTTTCATTTTGTGTATATTCCTAACACAGGGTCTCCCTTTTTAGCCTAGTCTGACCTTAAATTCATGATCTGCCTGTCTCTTTCTCTCAAGTGTCATGAGTAGAGGCTAGGTATAAGTCATTGTGTGTGACTCTCTAACTGTATATAATTTCAGAGCATGAAATTTGGCTTCTCTGGAGTTTCATTACATAGTACTATCAGTTCTCAATCAAAACCTTAGACACATGATTTTCTCCCTAATAAATATTTCCACAATTGAAATTAGCAAACCAAATCAGAAAGGCAAGTAATAAAGTTAGATTGTGAATGTCTCTTTCTGAACAGGGAGAAAATTCACTATATAATCCATGCTTTTGTATAACCAGAGGGAGAACTGTGTTTATCTGGTTATATTGGGTCTTTTGAAGGTATCAGTGACCTTCCAGGGCATGTGGATTTACATTTCAATATCTAAAAAATGTCTTTGCTTATTCATTCTTTTAAAAATATGCTAATTTTTGAAGGAAAAAAATGTAACAAAGATATGAACTAATTGCTAGATCCTCAGATGTTTTGCATAAAAGCCCATGAGAAGATAAAATCATTCCTGTAGGAACAAAGTTATGGGGGAAGCCTCCGGTATAATTATCTTTGTAATGAAAGATCCACTTAACTGCTTCTTCAAAAACATGTGCCAGCTCTTAAGTCAGTTCTCTTCATTTTTTAATGTATACTTTTTTAAAACATTATGAAACTCTTTAAACTTTTTAAGAATATTCCTCACATTTTATGTTTGAGATGGACTTTGAGTAAGCTTTGTGAAATATGGAATTGGGAATGGAAACATTACTAGCAGGTTGATATGCATTTTACTGTTCATGTTTCTTGATTTTTACAGCAAAACATCACAGAGCATCCATTGTTCTTTTGCTCACTGTATCTTGCTTCTGCATTAGGCAACAAAATAGCAAACACATGCACACACACAGACACACACATACACCTATACATTCACTTCCACACAAACATGCACATGTAAATTTTATTCATGAAAAATTTATAAACTTATGAAGTATTAATGATAAACTATGAGGAGCAATGTTATTAGACTAATTTATCTATAATAGTTCACAGTTATTTATAGTAGAAAGTTTTAATAGCTAATAATAAGCTTAACATTATTCTAGAGTTTATAGTTTAGAATAATTAGAAGATTATATTTGTCTTCATGCAGTATAGAGGGCTATCTATGGAATTAAGTTATGAGGAGCTCGCTTTATCCATTACTAAATAAATAACTATTAAATTTTTACTAGTAAGCATTTCCCCAATATGTATACAGAGAGAGAGAGAGAGAGAGAGAGAGAGAGAGAGAGAGAGAGAGAGAGAGAGAGGAGGGAAGGAGAAAAACCACTGATAGGGTAAGTATTAAAAGAACCCAGATTAATGACAAATTGGGTGTTTTTTATTTTTAAGTTGTCAGGTTGAGAATGATTTATAAAATATCGTAAGTTTGAATCAAGTCTTATTTATTGTTTAATCCTTGTTTGAAAAGCAAATAGACTGAACATGAGTTTTTCTTTATTTGAAATAAAAAGAATAAGCTTGTTTAAATAATTAGCTATAAATCTGATTAAGGATCAATATGCAGAATGTTCAAAGTAGTCAAAACACTAAAGAAACTAAATTTTGTAAGCAATAATTGGACTAATGAAGAGAAATTTCTCAAAAGATGAAATCAAATAGCCAATGAACATAAAAAGATGTTCAATCTTACTGGCCATCAGAGAGATAATCATCAGAAGGACACTGAGGTTCTATCTCACCCCAGTCAAAATGGCAGTCCCTATAAAAGTAAATAACAAAAAATAGTGAGGAGGATGCAGACAAAGTTGGGAAGAAAGCTGGTATAACCACTGTTAAAAATCAGTATATAGGTTTCTCAAAATTAAGGACAGGTCTATCATATGATCTAACCTACTGCTTCTGGTATTCACTCAAAGGACTCCAGGCCAGCATTACTCAGAGATCCTTGACATTGATGTTCATTCTGCATTGTTCCCAACAGCTAAGCTATGATGCCAGTATATTCAACAACAGGTGAATGGATCAAGAAAAATAAGGCATTCACAGTGGAAAATTTTGAACCATAAAGAAAAAAGTTATTTGATTTTCAGGAAAAGATATAAAACTAATAAAAGTAGGCAAGCAAGCCAAATTTAGGATGAAATACGTTTTTCTTCATTTGTGGTTCCTAAATTGTATATAGATAAACACATACACCCACAGTGGGAAAGAAAGGGAAAGAGAGAGAAAGAGAGAGGGGGAGGGAGAGAGAGAGAGAGAGAGAGAGACAGAGACGAGACAGAGAGAACAAAAAAACATTAAAGCAGAAGTGATGACATGACTATCTATGAGAAAGGGGAATTAATGGGAAGAGGGCATAAAAATGAGAGTTGATGAGTACAATCAATACACTGTAAAATAAATGAATAAAAATATTCCTAGTTTACTAGGTAACATATAGATCACTTACAAAATAAAAATTTAAAATTTTTATATATGCAGCTTTATCTGAGTTGTAATAATAAAACTTATGTTGCTTCCATTTCTTGAAGGTGTGACAAAATTCACAACTGTAAGGAAGGAAACATTTATTCTGACTCACAGATAATGGCTACAGTCATGAGGCAGGAGGCAGCTGGCCACACTGTATCTCTTGTCAAGAGGATAGGAATTTCTGCCTATGCTCAGCTCAGCTTTGCCTTTTAATTCTGCTCAGGACCACAGCCCATAGAGTGGTTCTGGCCACATTTCAGATAGGTCTTCCCATCTCCATTCACCTAACAAAGATAATATCTCACAGGCAAGCTAAGATTAGTTTCTACGGTGATTCTAAATCCCATCAAGGTGACAAACAAGATCAACTTCACAACCATCCAGCTGGAAAATCTAGAAGAAAACACATTATTTGAAAAACACTGTACCAAGTCATGTATAGGTAGAGTGCTGTGACATGATGTTCTGGTACATATTAAATATTTGTCCCTCTTACTGGTTTAATAAAATGCTGATTGGCCAGAATGCAGACAGGAAGTGTGGGCAGGGCTACTAGACTAAGAAAACTCTGGGAAGAGAAAGAGTCAGAGAGAGGCATCTGTAGACAAAGAGGAAAGAAGTCAAAATGCTGCGCTGAGGAAAGGTAGCAAGCCACGTGGCTAAACAAAATAAAAATCATGGGTTAGATTAAGAACAAAGAGTTAACAAGTTATATGACTGACCTATAGGCTGATCAGCATGAAATATTAATGCAAGCTTCTGTGTGATTATTTGGCACTAAGTGGCAGCAAGGTTGCAAGTGGTACCAAACTTTGGGGCTAGGTTGAAAAGTCCTGACCAGAAACTTCCTGTTACAGCAGACTAAAGAAATAGACACCTTTTCCTATAATGAGAGAAAAACACATGGAATGGTGACACCATTAACAATTACTAGTGAAATGCAAATGACTCAAACATGTGAGTCCTTTATCTGAAAATCTTTCCAAACAACAGATGAAAAACATCACTAGGGAACAAAGGAAACAGTCCTACAGTCCTGGGGTAGAATACAGAAGGGTATAGTCTGAATCCAAAAATAGAATTTCTTAGGACCCAAGAACCTTACATCTTATGGGAAAATACATATTGACTTCAGTTTTAGCCTTTGTTCTTTCTCTAGATGGCATCAGAACAATTCACTCAGAAACTAATTAATTTTGAATATATTTTGCTTATCCAAAAATATAATTTTAATAATATCATGATAATAAATATTAAAATAGAATATCAAATTTTGAAATAAGATAAAATAGATGAGTTATGGCTTTTAAAGCAGTTTGACCCTTATCCTATCCTATATCCAATACATCTTTTAAACACAATACAAATTACTTAATCTATGTAATGTATTACTGAAATAAATAATATATTTTCTCACTCAAAGTCATATGTAGAGGGATAAATAAAATGTTTTCAGTGCATTTTTGAAAGGTTTTTTAAATGACCAAACACCAAATGCCAGTGGGACTTGTAGAATAAAAAGGGGAATGTATCACAAAAGGAGACTAAAATGAATACTAGAATCCAATGATTCAACATCAAATTTAAGAACGCAACGCCCACATTCCCAAGTGGTGGGGTCCTTGGTTTTTGGTTTCAATGAGTTATAGATAATTGTCATTATTTAGGGTGATTTGTTATAATTGCTTATTGGTAATGGTTAGTAAAAAAGCCGAATAAGCGAGAGTAGATTCAAGATTCTTGTTTGAAAACAAAGAAGAAAAAAAGAGTATTGAGATAGAATAAAAGAGTAGGTTATTGAATCTACTGTGAAAAAAGGGAAACATGGGTATGATGGCATAAAAGAGTAAATTATTAAGTCTACTCTTAAAAAGAAACAACTAGTTTTAAAATTTTACATTGGATTGGATTTTTGTATATTGTATACAAATTGTGTATATAAATACAAAGTAAAGTTAATTTTGTTACTGTACACATATTTCTATTCTTCTGCAAGGTATTTCACCTATACAGCTCATCTAACAATGGAATGCAAATTGATAGCTCTTGAAAATTATTACCAACTAATTAGGGTATAAAGAAATGCAAGTTAGTCATTAGATTTTACAATCAAACTTATAGTCATATTAGGTATATTTTCAAGGTCAAACACTTCAGAGATCAACAGAATATGGCAGTTAAGATATTTAGTGACATAGATTCTTTTTATTTTTATTACAGTGAAACATGTCTGCTCCTGGCAGCAGGTAATGTAATGGCCATTGAAAAAACTCCATTTAGAGTTTACATTTTTTGTGGGAAGATTTAGTCACTGGGCAAGAAAGTGTTCTTGCTTCCACTGCTGACAGTATGATGTCCAAAATGGATAAGCAGAACACAAAAGAAAGGACTGCCATGTCTTACCAAGACAAGGTAGCAAGATCTTTAAGATTATCTTTTTTCACAGATAAGTCTTTCAGACAAGTTAGGCCCGTAGTCTCAAGATGGATACCCCAAGGTTGAAGAGGAAACTTGGGTGACTTTCCAGCCAACTAACTGTTTTTTTCATTTCTTACTTTTTTTTTTGAATGTGCTTGCTTGCATTTCCTGATTACTCAGTTAATATTATTTTCTTCTTATGTCTCCAAGGGAATTGGAGACTAGATAGTTATAGTTTTCCTAGTTACAGATACAGAAAAGAAACTCACTAAGAAGTATAAAGTGTGTAAGTTTGAGAGACATCAAAAAATAGTTTTCAGTGGGTAACACAAGTTAAATGGAAAGTAAATTAAGGAAAATTTTTGGACTCACCATAAGAGGATAAATAAGGGAATACTCTGTCTGAATTTGTCAATTGTTAGTGGACTAGAAATTACTGATCTAATTTCTGCTTGTACATATTGTACATACTTTTTCTTATATTAGTTATAACATTTTATTTTTTGATTAAAAGGGGATATATGGTGATATTTTATATATCTAATGAAGTTTGCCTGAAAATCAAAGGCTACCCACAGATTTAGCCATGAAGGTCGAGTGGTGACCCACATCTTTTGTCCCAGCACTTGTGATCCCAAGCCTCTGTTCCCAGTACTTGAGGAACACATATGCCTTTCATTCCAACACTAGGAAAGTTGAACCAGGAAGTGAGAGACCTGGGCACAAAAAGAAAAATAAGATGGCAGGAGACAGGAAGTCAGCCCTTCACCTGTGCCCTCTTTCATTTTTGGCTAAGAACAAAGAGATATTTAATCTGAGGATTCAGGAAGACAGGCCTGACGAGTTGGCTGAGTGAGAAGTGCCTGTCGTTTGTTCCTCTGTCTCTCTGATATTTCAGCTTTTCCGCAATATCTGCTTCTAGGGTTTTATTATAATGCCAAATAGAATTAGAATTAGTGCAATACTAAGGTCTTATTACCTGACATCCAGACCCTCACTTTTTCTGTTTGATTAGGGGTATCATGTGATAGATTGGATTTCTTAGTTGTCAGATCACAGCTTTCTCTTTACTACTAGTAATAGTCACAGCTGTCATCAGATCTAGTCAATTTATAGTCATTTCCAGAAGCACCAAGAACAATTTACAAATGCTTCCTCAAAATATGTTTCTCTAACATTTTCAAAGAATAAAAATCAATTGTCAAGAACCCTTAAGGGACAGAAACATAGACAAAGATATAAATAGACAATAGTTCTGTGACAGATGGAAAGACAGATACATACATGATGGTTGATAAATAAATAATTGATAGATTACAGAACAATAACGTATAAATACTAGACAATAAATAGTAGCAATAGTCATATGATGAAAAATAGATAAACAGATTTGCTAAGCCCAGTGTCTGCCAAGGAGGCTTGTAGCAGCCTAGAGATTCAGGATAACTAATAACCAATTTGAGTCCAATTTGAAACTCAAGAAGTCCACTGAACAATTCTGAAAAAAATTAATTTGTACTTTTTTTCCCAATTGGATGAAACCTACAATGAGGGAAGTATACATCACTTAAAGAGCAATTACACACAAATTTAATATTATTTAATCTCACCCAAAAGCTTTCTCACAGAACTGCCAAGAAAAATGTTTTACCAAGTATCTGGGCATTCCATGGCTCAATGAAGTTGGCAACTCAAAGTAATTATCATGTACATATAAAATACTAGAAAAATGATGAATTTCTCTGAAATGAATATTTCATTGTACTCCCAATTTAGGTGATAATCGTGGTTCATAAATCACACTGTGAACTTGGGATTAAATTGAATCCTAAAATACTTGTTTCAAAGACAAGAGAATGCTTTCATTGATGATAATCACAGGCTTTCTTTATAATGTTTTCAAGGAAATGGCTTTAATCAAAGAAAAATTTAGGTACAAAAATTGAGGTTTTAAAACTTGAGACTTAAAATTGAAAGGAATCTATTGAAAACTTGAGAACCAAAAAGTCAAACTTGAAAGTCCAGATAAAAGACATTCTATATGTTAACTAGAGTCATATGAAAAGAATCTATATTCATATATTCTATATTCATATGAGCTTAACATTTTCCTACTTGGAGAAGGTGCTATACCAAATTTTTATATGTGAATGAATGTATTGTCCTTATCTGTTTTGTTTTCTGTGGTGGTTTGAATAGGGATGGTCTACTAATAGGAATAGTATGTTTAAATCTGTGGCCCATAGGGATTGCCGCTATTAGGAAGAATGGCCTTTTGGAGTAAGTGTGTCACTAGGGGGTGGGCTTTGTGTTCTCAGATGCTCTCAACCTAGGCCTAGTGTGACATTCTCATCTTTTGCCTATGAATCAAAATGTAGAACTTGCAGCTTCTCCCTGACTCCATGCCAGCTTGCATGCCACCATTCTGTCCCACCATGATGATAATGAACTATACCTCTTAGCTGTAAGCCAGTCCCAATTAAATCTTTTAATTTATAAGGTTTGCCATGGTCATGGTGTCTCTTCACAGCAATAGAAACCACAATTAAGACAGTATTTTACTCCATAACATATTGTTTGAGACTAATTTTTATGAGTATGTTGAAGTGTCCTCTACAATTTTTTATAATGATTGCATTTACTTTTTCCTCTTTCAGGACACAACTCCTACTACATTTAGAATAGTTGTGCTAGCAATAATGACAGTTATTGTCATTGTTAACATGTCTTTGCTAACATATCGCATATTAGTTGTATCTGCTGTATAAGAATATGCCATATCAGTCCGTTCCTATGAGGAACATATGATTTCTGTGTCTGGAAGATAAAGTATTAGCTTTTCATGGGCAGGTTCTCAGAGAGCTTAGAAGAGCCTCTTCATCTTACAAAAGGATCCAACCAAGGTCAGAGAGGCACTGAGGTCCAAGCTGAACAACAACTCTGTGGTTAAGATCTGTGCCTTTAAAGCAAACAGCAAGTGTTTTCAGATTTTGAAATATGTCACAGATTACCAAGATTTTAATGGGTCATTTTACATATATAAAAATATTGTAACCTTTAGTTAAGTAATGCTTTTATTTTTAACAAAAAAAAAAAACAATTACTGAGTTTCAGCATGTAAAAAATAGTGAAGTATTTTTGTTCTTTTCAAACTTATACCACACAAGATAGAATGAAGTCACTGCTCTTTATTATTATACTAAATTACCAAAACTTAACGTAGTGCACCCTGGGTTTTATTAAATGCCAAATAATCATTAGCATTTTTAGAAAGAGATTTTATAATTACTAATGAGAATTCTAAATATAAACACTGTTTGCTTCTCTAATGAACAGACTCTATTTTATTTTATTTTACTCATGTGTTTATTCATCAATTCTGAGGCTGGCTATGAGCTCACTATGTAGCATGGGCTGACCCAAGGTGTCTACAAACTGATTGCCAGGGATTTTAATTTATGTGTTTTGGTCTGAACAAATGGGTTGATGGGGCAGAACTGAGGGATGGTAGAATAAGTGGTATCTGAAAGAACTTTTTATAGAACTGGGAAAGTTACCTTTTAAAGGAATCATATGGAATTTGAGGAACTCCTGAGCTCATACAAAAGAGAATTGCCATACTGCAAATTGCCCAGTGGCTACTCTCTGGCTCTGTGATAGAACATACAACCCCTATCAACCAAATTAAGCTCCTGTTCCTATGGTCTTATGCCTTTGACAGATAAAGAGAATGTCAGGGAAAAAACTCGATGGAATGAACCAATTTTGCATTTGTAGACTTAGAATACCTCAATTCAATAAATCCCTTTCATCATAATTTTCTGATCTTCTAGTTTTATTTTGTGACTATCAAAACCTGAATATATATAGTGGTGATACACATATTTTGTGATGCTGACATTTGAACACTATCTGCAGAGTGTGAGGCATCATCAATGGTGGTATTTTGGGTACTAAAACCACTGCTAGGCAATTTGTGATAGAGCTGTCATTTTACTTATTTCACAGTCTGAAGATTAATTGCATCATTTATTTCTTTCTGTGTTTGCTTGTAATGGTTCTTTAGAAACTATGGATAAACAAACAGGTCTTATTTTTGTTTTAAATTTAAGATCTTTGTAGAGAAGGCTTTATTTGTGTGTCTTTAGCACAAAGACACAAATATAAAAGGAAATGTCTCCCTCATAGCACAGAGAAAAGTAAAATAGATATTTAAGACCAGATATAACAGAACAGCTTGATTGCTAACTTTTTTTGGTCCAGAGTTCGTTTTCTTCTTTGACAATAGCAGTTATTTTTGTAGTAATATTTCAAAATGTTGTTTCCATTAGTTCGTTTTTGAGGACCTTCATTGCACTGTCTTCTATCTATCATCTATTTATCATCTGTCTGTCTTTCTTTTCATTTTTCCATCTACTATCTATTCATCAACATGTAAGCTGAAGTCTATTTATACCTTAAGTTTTTAAATGGTTCTTTTCTAGGATCAATTTAAGGAGGCATTAGTTAGGTAAGTGGTTAACTCATCTCTAATCTTTCATTTCTTTGTACCTTTCAGGTTATTGCTATCTCTAGTATATTATGGAGCTTCCTGTCCCATGCATTGCACTCATAGCAAATAAGATTATATCTAGGAGTCTAGGTTTCCTTATCTGTGAAATTTAAAAAAATATTAAAGCACGCCACACCCTAAGCAACATTTATTTTTGATTTAAAACATTGACAGAACACATTTAATCAGTCGTATGATTTAAAATGTTCACTCATTATGCTGTGTTACCTAATTACTTAATAAAACAGTAATGTGGAATTTGTTTTATTGATATGTGTAAATTTTATAATCGGCTTATTTTAATAGAAGGTATTTAGATTACTATGCAGCTCTTATTCAATTAGTTTTAGGTTCGATGGCATATGCACCTTCCTTGAAAACAATTCCACTTCCATCCATATCATTGGGTTTCATTTGTCTTTCCTATTAGGATTGTGATTACCCAAATATAATTATAGATATAAAATAATAGAATACACTACCAAACTAGGATAAGAGGGGCCACCCCAACCATGCAGTTTCTATGACAACCCACAGTTCACATCATACTTAATGTTCAAACTTCTGCTAACATCATGACACAAAAAATTCTCTACTATACAATGTTAATGAGCAGGAAAAAATGAAAAGCATCCAAACAGGGAAATTTAAAGTTTTAAAAGTTTATTTTTATTTGTAAACAATGTGTTTTATGTAGTGAAAATACCAAGAAATTTGCTTCAAAGTTATTTAAAACAAACAAGTAAATTTATCTAGACTATAGAATCCATTTTCAGTTTATAATAATTAGCTGTGCTGATAATGAGTATTCAGCATGTTTTAAAATACTGGTATTCTCCATTGAAAGGGAGTATCTCATAGATATAAAATAGCTTCACAAAGAAAATACAATACTGAAGGGCAACGAGTTTTTACAATTGATAAAATAAATTACCTAAAACATGGAAATGAACAAACACATAGATAAAAAAGGGTAAACTTTTAAGATAACAAACTGAATTGAATTTACTGTACCAGAAAATATATGAGATTATTTTTAATAGCATGTTTTATTTTACTATATCAACTTATAAAAGTACTTCAGAAGAATTGACATCATAAACATTCACTGTTAGAGAAAGTTGAAAGGCAAACAGTTTCTATGCTTGCACAAAATGTCAGTTTCAGGTACTATTTCATAAAGCTCTTTCAGACCTTACTAAGAGGTCATTTTGTCATTAGAGGATTACTCATCACAGAATGAAGCAAACTCAGAAATTAAAACTGATATCAAGATCTATTTGACAAAATAAAACCCAGACATTAATTCATATACATATGGACACCTGAGTTTTGATAAAGGAACCAGAAATACACACTGGGAAAAGAAAGCATCTTCTAAAAACGGATCTAGTCAAACAGCATGCTTTGCCTTTAGAAGAATACAAATAGATCCCTATTTATTGACCTGCACAATCTCAAGTCCAAGTGGACAGAATATTTCAACATAAAAACACACACTGTGAAATTAATAGAAGAGAAAGTAGGGGAATAGCACTGTATATATTTGCACGGGAGACAAATTCTTGAATATAACACCCATAGCACAGAAACTAAGATTGACAATTATAAATAGAACATTATGAAACTAAAAAGCTTTGGTAATACAAAGGACATCATCAATGAGATAAAACAGCAGCCCACAGAATTGGAATAGATTTTTACTAATTCTACTTTCAATAAATGTCTATTATCCAAAATATATAAAGAACTAAAAAAAACAAAAACCGGATATGGAAGTAAAAAATGGTCCAATTAAAAATGGGGTACATATCTAAAAAAAGTATTCCCAACAGAGTAATCTGAAACACATCATTAAATGTTCAACATCCTTAAGCATCAGAGAAATGGAAATAAAACTATTTTGAGATTTCATCGTATACATGTCAGAATGACTCAGATCAATAACACAAGTAACACTTTGAACTACTTTAATTGAGTAAGGAGAATACTCCTCTATTGTTGATGGAAAACTTGTACAGTTGCAATGGAAATCAATATGGTGATTCCTCAGAAAATTGAGAATCAATCTACCTCAAGGCATATACTCAAAAGACTCCTTATTCTACCAAGGATATTTGCTCAACTATGCTTATAGCAGCTTTATTGGTAATAGCTAGAATTGATAAAAAACTATATGTCTCTTAACTGAAGAATGAATAAAGAATATGTGGTACATTTACACAGTAGAGTATTACTTAACTATTAAGAACAATGACAACATGAAATTTGCAGGCAAATGAATATAACTGGAAAAAATCATCTTGAATGAGATAACCCAGAGACAGAAAGACAAAAATTGGTATGTATTCATTTACAAGTGCATATTAGTTATTAAGTTTAGAACAATCAAGATACAAGTCCTAGACCTAGAGATGTTAGTGAAAGAGAATTACTTTAGTGGTAACACTTGGATTTCCCTGGGAATAAGAAATATAATAGATTTTAGTAGTGGACTGTGGATGGGTGGAAAGATGCATTAGATAGATGGAGAGAATGAGGAGAAATATTGCTAGACTGGGGGTGGAAACCTAGTGCAGTGGGAACTTTCTGAATCTATGAGGGTGACCCTAGTGAGGCCTCCTAGGAATGAGGATATGGAGTCTCAACTGGTCAGTTTTTGTAACCAGACAATGCTCGTAGAGTTGGGACAAGGTTGCATTCCATCAAGGTATTAGCTGAAAGGGTCCTGTGAAGCCCACACTAGCAATACTATTCCTTGATTAGCAAATTTTACTGATCTATTGTAATAAGACTGACTAGGGCTTCTAAACATTTAGTGTTACTCATACATAATACAGGTATGCTCCATATTCCTTTTATTCTGGTTCTTCTTCAGCAAGGTTTGTGATTCTTATGGTTGTTAATTAGAGTAGCTGAAGCTTATTCCAAATACTCAGGATGTGGATGTTTAAAGACAGCCTTTAATTAACAAAAGCTTTAGGTTGAGAGGTACAAAGGTATCCGTTTAAGTATACCTTGCTCATGACTGTCCCTGCATTTAAACATTGAGACTACACTATGATTAAAAATAAACAAGTATGTGGCATAAAATTGTGAGTCAGTGGAATTGAGAATTGTAAGCACTTCATTATTATGTGAAGTCTTACGGAAAACTTGACCAACTTTGAGGTTAGATATCACTGGAATAAGTTCAAAGAGAAACAATACGTGTCTCATGTACGTGAACACAATATATGGCTCATCAGAGTTTGAGTATGTGTGTTAAGAATTGAAATGTCCGTGTACTATGCTCCTCAAGCAATAAAATCTGAGTTGTGAAAAAGTTTAACAAAAAAGAAAACATTTTAACCCATCATTTTGAGTAAGAATTAATTGTAACATTTGTATTTAAATTGTTAAACACTGAAATATGATATGTATAGTACAACATAGAAAATTCTTATTTAATGACCAAATTTTAACACATACATAGTTTATGTTATCTAAAGAGTACATGTAAAATTCTAAGTTATTCCTTTAAAATTTCTAAGCATTTACAGCTGAGTTATTCCACAAATTCTATTTGGTATATAAGGAAAACCTGGAGCCAGATATTGAGAAAAAGCTGAAATAATCAGAGAAATAGAGAAACAAACCACAGTCACTTCTCATCCATCCACTTCTCAGGCCTGTCTCCACAAAATCCTTTGATTCTAACTTTTCTCTTCTCATCCCACTAAGGAAGTGTCTAGGAAAGCTGAAAAGACTCTCTAGTCCACTAGCTATCTTAACTTCCTCTTTCCACATTCCTAAAGCTAAGATTAAAGCTGTGGGGCACCACTCCCTGACCTTCATGACTTGGGTCTATGGTTGACTCTCCTGATATCCCAGACTAATTTTATTAAACATATATCACCACATATTCCCTTTCATGTCAAAAATTAAAAAAGGGTTATAACTAATATAAAAAAAAACTAAACACAGTAGGCATAGTAACTATATAAAATATATACAAGTAATAATTATATCAGTAGTACTAAGTCCAGGAATAAATGACAAATTCAAAGAAAATATTTCATTATTTATCCTATTTTGGTGAGTTCAAAAATTGCACTTAATTCATTTTTTTTCTAACTTGTATTACTAACTGAAAACTATCTTTTCGTACCTCTCAAACTTATACACTTTAACATTTTAGTAAGTTTCTTTTCTAAAACTATCACTAGGAAACTATAACTATCTTATCTTCAACTTTCTCAGAGACCAAAAAATTTACAGTTGGGCATCATCATGGTTTACTGCAGAAAATTGAAAGGAGACTCAAACCAAAACAATATACAGAAAGCTAGATAAAGCTTTTTTTCTACAAATAATTAGTACTTTATATTATCGTTAAAATCATGACAAGATGTTTAATACATATATATAACTTATAAATTTTACATAAAATTTATGCTAAAAGATCATGAGACTAGTAGCAATAAAGTAGTTCCTTAATCTTGGTTACTTTTCTGTCCCATATCAGGTTGCTCTATTGATATGATACAGAGATTTTGCATTTCCATTTAACAAGCATGTTTGAGATTAGAAGAGACAGCCACATCCCAACTCCAAAGCCAGCTTTAATTTATAACTGAACTTGGACTTCAATTTTTCTTAAAAATAAAAATATATGGATGTTAGGCAGTGAGATTTTTACCCAGTAGAATATATTGGTACCAATAGGTCCAATATTTCTTTGCTTGTAATTTTTTTTTCTGGATAGCCTTCTCTTCTGCTTTAGATGTCTAGAAGTTTGGGATATTTTGACTTCTTAAAGATGAGTATTTCTAATTTTCTGAAATACAAAAACAAAACCCTGCCTCAAGTCTGGTTTGATGACATTTTCTTACAACTTAATGAATTTTCACATGGGTGAAAGAGCCATCCTTTCTCTTTACCAAGAAGTTTTTCTTGGTCAGATTGAATCTTTATTAATTTTTATAGTATCCATACTTTTTTTCACCTGCAGAAACAAAAGCAAAACCTCTTCCTCAATGTAACACATATCTTGGTTTTCATTCTGAGGTCAACACATCTTTGAAGTAGACAGACTGATTTAGTTCTGTATATTTTCTATAATCCAGTGCTTTTCAACAGCTGTTGTTTTTTTCTCATTAGCATTAAGAAAATTCAAAGTAAATAATGCATTATGTAGTCTATTTCTGGGGGAGGGTTGTTACCCTTTTCTGCTTACTTAGTGTATCCTTTAGAGTTCAATTTGATATCTCTATGACTAAACTTGCCTGTAGGATTATGTGGTATACCTGTAATATGCTTTATATCATAAAAAGCAAGAAAAATATTTTATTTTACTTGAGACATATGCTGGAGAATTGTCAGTCTTAACTTGTGCTGTTATTCCCAAAATAGCCATAGCTTTAGTAGATGTGCAAATACAGAATCAGCCTTTTCACAATTTAAAGCAGTTGCCTATTGAAATCCTGAAAACATTTATTGTATGTTGTATGTATTTTAATTTTTCAAGTTCTGTAAAATGAAACACATTCATCTGCCAAATTTTATTTCTATGTATACCTTTAAGATTACTTCCATTCAATAATGGGTTTGGTTAAAGAAAAACAGGACATCTGTTTACAATTTCTTTGGCTTGTTACCAAGTAATGGAGCCATCCCTTTTTAAACCTTGCTATTGATGTGAATTTCTTATGTAACTCTGAGACCTCTAGCATATTTTCTATTAATGATATATCAATTTCATTATTACCATGTTCTAGAGAACCTGGCAGACCTGTATGGAATGGGATATGTGTCATATATAAAAGATAACTCCTATTACTGATTATTTCTTATAACAGAATAAATAATTAAATTAGTTTTGAATCGTCAGTAATGTAATCAGTGGTTTTAATATGTAAAACAGCTCTTTCTACATACTGAAAGTCAATGACTAAGTTAAAATATTTTGTAAAATCCATTAATCCAATCATAATAGCATATAATTTGGACTTTTGGAGAATATTATAAGGGATTTGAGCCACTTTACTTACATTTTCTGATTTGTAACCTGCCTTTTCTGATTTATTTGCATCAGTATAAAACATGAGGGCTCTAGAAATTTGGTGTTCCCTGTACAACATGAGGAAGAATCCAGTTAGTTCCCTTTATAAAATGAATTCTTTTACTTTGATTATATCTTTGTTAATCTCTCCCCATAAAATTGCTGCAAGATCTTTGCCAAGGTTCACTTTCTGCCTATAATTAGTCAATTTTTTTCATTTGTTAATGGCACAATGATTTCTGGAGTCCATTTGTCAATTGATGAAGTCTTAATTTTTCTTTAAAAATTAAATCAAAATCTTTTTCTAATATGTCATTAATTTTTTTACTTGTTTGATGTGGTAGAAACATTCATTTAAATATAATATTTTCCCTTTGCATTAACATTTCTGTAAGAGAATGCTTAAAGGGTAAAATAACCAGAATGCAATCAAGATCTGGTTCTCCATGTGCATCCTGTAATTTTTTTTTTTTTTTTTTTTACCAAAGCTAATTCTATCTTATCTTCACCTGATAATTCTTTGAACCATTTAAGTCCTTATCACCATCTATGGTTTTGAACAAATTAGTTAGTTCATAATTTTTTTTCCCAATTGTGGGCCATACATTAGAAATGTTTCCTAGCAATCTTTGGAAATCTTTAAGAATGCATAAACTATCTCTCCTAATTTGCACCTTTTAGGATCTAATTATTGCTGACCTATTTTGTATTCTAAATAGTTAATAGAATCTCCTCTTTTTGTTTTTTCAGAATCAATTTGTAATCCCCAAGCAGGCAACTTTTTTTTTACTTTTTCAAACATTTTTTGATATATGTGTACTTGAGTCAGCCAACAAGACACCATCTATGTAGTAGTAAAAGATAGATTGTGGGAATTTGTTACATACGACTTTTAACAGCAATTGCACATAATATTGGCACAGAACAGAGCTATTTAACATTTTCTGTGGGAGAACTCTTATTGATATCTCTTTACAGGTTGAGAATTATTATAAGTAGGCATTGTAAGGATAAATTTGTTTTTGTCTTGTTCTTGTAGAAGTATAGTAAAACAAACAAACAAACAAACAAACAAAAAACCAGTCTTTTGTGGTGATATGTTATATATTTAATCAAACCAGTCTTGAATATCATGAGATCTACCCACAGTCAATCCAGGAGGATCAGAATGTGGTAACTCACACCTTTAATCCTAGCACAAGGAAAGACCTGGAGTGGTGATCTATGCATTTAATCCCAGCAGATCTGAGTTTGAGGCCATTTTGGTTTATAGAGGGAGTTCTAGGCTCCCAGGCAGGCAGTGATAGTGCCTTACCTTTAATCCCATAACTCCAGAGACAGAGATCTTTCTGTGTTTCTGTGAGTTTAAGACTAACTACCAAATAGTAGTAGCCTATGACTTTAATCTTAACCTGGATGTGATACAACTGGGTGAAGAAGGTATTTAGGGCAAGTGTAGGAAGACAGATGAAGCATTAGAAATGATGAAGATTTGATTGGTGCCACATGAGGAATGACACTGGATCATTTCATCTTGCTTTCACTTGCACTTACATACTTGCACATACTCATACATTTATGCACACACAAAAAGTACTCGCCCTGGCCCCTATTTTGCACCTGAATTTTAAGCCTTCCGAGGAAGAAGCTTGAACTTCTCAGGACACAAGGGGTAGGATGGATACACAAAAAGCAGATCTTATGAAAACAAGAACATCTACTCTGGAGGACAGTACAGTAGAAAGATCAATGGACTAGGAGATGAAAATGATGGCTTCAGTTTTCAGATTTGTCACTGAGTTAATGAAACATTTGACAAACTTGGAACTCATCATATAGGCTATGTTTGCTGGCCAGCAATCCCTGGAGATCCACTTGTTTCTTCTTCTCTAGAATTGGGATTATAAGCATATGCCACCTTACCTGGATCCTTGAAATCACACACACACACACACACACACACACACACATTCCATAGATAGCATAAGAGTCATCTTGCTTACAAAATAAGTCCATTTACAAAAAAACTGAGCTTTTCCATCATCCCTGCTTTTTCTTTAGCAAGTGCTTGGATCTTGCTGGGGATCACTTTGGCAAACATTCAGATTATCCTTAGCAAAAACCCCCAAAACAAACAAACAAACAAAAACCCAAACAACAACAAAGAAAAAAACAAAAATCAACACCCCCTTCTATTTAAAAAAACACACAAAAAAACTGAGGTTAGCTAATATTTCTATTTCTGAACTCCCAGAATCCATCACAAGCTCCTGACTGATGGCATCTCCTTCCTGAAATGCTCTCAAGATTGAGCACAGCATGAGTCCAGAATCGAGACATTCTAACCAATTGGCAAGAATCTCCTTAGGGACATGACTCTGGAGTTCCTGTTAACTTAGCCAACCCTCCAAGGCTTCAGTGGGATGGACTCACTGCTCATTCTATACACCATATTTCTCTTCCTTCTTCAAACTTCTTTTCCAAGTGTCCCACGTATAGATAGCTATTCACAGGCTTCTGTTCTGGCTACTTCTCTCAGTTTATAACCCATATTTTTGTACCTTAAACTCCATTGATTCTGAAACCTAGGGCAGAACCCTTCAATTTTCTCTCTCTCTCTCTCTTTTCACTCTCAGACACACCTTGTTTTAATTGTGTTTTGATCACTGATATGGAAGACAATGTTGGATAATGGAACCAATTTGAGAGACTTTTATAAAATGTTATAAACAGATGGATTCTATCTGAGACATAGGGTAGAATTTAGAGTGGTATAAAATATTAAAAGTAAAAATGTACTCATAAGCAAAATAGCCTCAGATAAATTATGAAAAGTTTTATGTTTTGTAATAAAACATGTAAAATAATAAAAATTATTTCTGCAACTATACTATAAAAAAGAAAAGAAAATTCAATACAAATGTGTCTTTTTTATAGTAAAAAATCATTACTAATGTAAAAATTACTTTTAAAATAAAAAATAGGTTTACTAAATAAAAAATTAAAACAAAAACAAAAACAAAAAAAAGAAATCCCAATTTATTCACCAAACTTGTCAATGACAATTCAGATGACTACACTTGGGGCAGCTACCTAAGGGTAGAAGCCCAAGAAGAGGGTCCTAAAACAATCACCAATCACACACAACCATAAACACACACACACACACACACACACACACACACACACACACACATATGCACCAGCAGGAGAAAGAAGTCACTGTCTGAGAATCTCATCCTAATGAAATTGGAAAAGAAACACATGTGGTGGGCTCTGCCTAAGGCTGTATGCTAACTCTGAACAAAAAACCTAGTCAGCCAGGTAGTGACCCCAGCCAAGTGTATCTCCTTCCAGCACAGGCTCCCCGCCCCCAGCCCAAATTCATGCTTAAAGAGTTGTGTGCCAAATATTGCAGGAATTCTATTTGGTATGTAATGAAAACCTGGAGCCAGATATTGGAATATCAAAGAGAGAAACAAACCATAACCATTTCTCATTTGCCAACATCTCAGGCTTGTCTCCATGAAACCCTTCAATTCTAACTTTTCTCAACCCACCAAGAAGTGTCCAGGAAAACTGAAAAAAAAAAAACAAAACAAAACCTCTTTTCTATCTCTCTGCCCAGCTATCTTAACTTCTTTGTTCAACATTCCTAAACCTAGGATTAAAGGAGTGAGTTGCCACTTTCTGACCTTCATGACTTGTCTCTGTGCTTGACTTTCTGATATTCCAGAGTAATTTTACTAAATATATAGTGCCACACTGAATGACATCATGAAAAACTGGTTGTTAAAGTACTAATATGAAAACAATTTTTCCTACTCCTTCACTGTGTGTGTGTAAAAGTGTACATCTGAATGTGTATGAGTATGTGAGTACAGATGCTCTTAGATGCCATAGGACAATCTTGGGTGTTATCCTCACACTCTGACTGCCTGTTGTTGATGTTGGCCTGTCTTATCCCTGTCCTGAAACTTACTAGTGACTATGCTGGCCAGCAATAATGTGCGGATCTCTTCCTCCACAGTGTGTCACTGCAAATATATACCTGACTTTCTTTAATGTGGGTTCTGTGGATTGAACTTAGCTCTTCATGCTTTTAACAAGCACTTTAACAAATGACTCATCTCCTTATCCCATTAAAGAATTTACTTTTAAATATTTGCTTCAGATGTTAAAAGTATGTTTAAAGCTGTAGGTCATAATAGAATCATTTGTAATGAACAGTATGCAAAGAATGTTTCCCCCTTCATAACATCCAGGACTCTTATACTCTTATACATGCCTAAAAATTTATGAATATCAAATTAGTTTTATGAGATTGCTGAGCATCACACAGTCTCAGCCATGACAGAAGCAGCAGGCAGGATCTCTGGGTACCACTCACTGTTGACTAACTTCCTGAAGCAAACATGAGAACATGGGGCCAAGTGATTTAGCTCCAATGGGACATCTGCTAACCACCTTCTTAGAGCACTTGATACCAGTGGTAATTAAAGCCCAGCAGGGAGATATATCAGCTGTTGTAAGTTACAAGGGCCTTGTTTGGGCTAACTAAAGCAACAATCTCCTATTCCCCAAGTGTCCCATTAAAATTAATACTCTTTTCAAAGTGTGTCTTTTTTACTTCCTCTCTTTCTAAATAAGGTCCCAGGAAGATTGGTTCATTAATTATCTAAGTTTTATCAGACCCTATCAGAATTACATTTAGGGGATTCCATGAATCATTAAATTTAAGTGAGGGAATGTAATGTTAGAGAAATAAATAAATAGGAAGAACTCATATGTATATAGACATTTAAATTCATCATGAATATTTTAAGACTGTATCATCCTTCCAAACACATCACTGATTTCTGTGCTCAAAGAACAAGAACAACTGAATGCCTTTTGATGGGGCTCACCATAAAAGTCTGATGTGTTTACGGTGAAATGTCTCAGTTCTTTCTAGATTTCAACAATTGGCTGAGGTGAACAAGAATGAAACAGATTATTGAAGGAAATATTCAAAACCCTCCTTATGGAAATGATTTTAGGAATTGGACTTGCTGCAGTCATGAGATAATACAAAAAACAAAGAATACAGCAGCAGTGTAGCCACTACAGGATTATTATACAAAGTAAGTAGCACATTGTTAAGGCATAAAACTGAAAAATAAATTGTCCCCAAACCCAGATGCTGATCAGTCTTGAAAGGGAGTAGCCTGAAGGAAATGTCATTGTTAATCTCTCTAAGGAGCCTTGTATCTACAGTATATTTGCGTATATGCAAATGAACTATGATAAGTTAAATGGAAATCAGAAAGAAACTCTAAGGTGGCTTGTACATCAGTACTAGAGGGAGGGATGGATCAATGATGGATGTCAGTTTGATTAAAGGTTGAAAACACAACCTACTAATGAGTCCCTTAACCAAGTACTCAAGTTGTTTCCCAAAAAGAGCACCTAGAATGTACCCAGTAAAAGCCACTGATTCATTTGAGAAAGGAGCTTCCTTGTAAACTTAAACCTTTCCCCTGTGAGGAACACCATGCTGTGAGGCATGATGACTGTTCACAAGCATAGAAGGAACAGGCATTATTACTACCTACCTATTGCCAGCCTCAGCCTTGTCCATGTTAGAGTTTTGTCAGGACTCACAGATTTATGCACAGATGCCTTAAATATAAATTTCTCTTTAGTTCTATCTTCCTGGTTAGGAGAAAATTGAGGAACAGAAAGGAGAAGGAGAGAAATGGAGAGAAAATGTTTCTTCAATATGAGAGCTGATCTCTGGGATTAGAGCTCATAATCATAAAAATTTTCAGACATGTCCTTCGTGAGTTCTAACTTTCTATTTCTGTCCACAGCCATGAATATATCCACCTGAAATATGATCTGGGATGATAACTTACAGTAGCACATAGGCAAATATTTGATAGCTTAGGTTATGAGGGCACATCTGAAACAGAAAGAATTCTAAATGTGTAAATAATTAGCACAACATAAGATATTCTTGGCAAGACAATACTAATTCCATCTTTAGTAGTATTGCATAGTACAGATAATAACATGTCTTCATATTTTTAAATTTAATTTCTTTACCAAAAGTTAAATATTCCACATGAAGCCATAGGAAAGCTATAACCCGAAGTCCCTTTATAGATCCATGTGAATGGGGTCAATGTCTATACAAACAAATACCAGGGATTCTCTTAGTACTTCTACACTGAGATAAAATAGAAAGTGGAGCCTGGTGAACCAGGAAGCTGACCTTCACTCACAACTAATGTATGGGTTCTTGACCTTGGCTTTTCTCACTACAGAACTCAGATGTGAAATTATGTTACATACAAGCCAAGCTGTTGGTATTGTTGTTTAAGCAGCAGCAGCCCTGGTGAATGAGGGTTTGTGTGGGATGGCTTTAGTCTCTCACTTCTTACTTTCAAGTTTTATTATTTCAATATGGCCATTAAAAGTTTGAATGTATTTCAACTTTTCTCTGTGTTTTATACTACCATCAGTAGAGGTCTTGCTATACATATATTAAAGCCTCAAAGTACATGAGTACAAGTGTATAAGATTTTAAATAATTTGAATATAAAAACTAGTTAGGGAATTATATAGCCTTAGAGTCTCTTGGCATCCTACATTCTCTACCCCTCTTTCTATTATTTTCTCTGAAAGACTGATTTAACATTTCCCACAGCAGAAGTACACTCTGAGTGAATTCAGTTTGGGTGTTTCAGAATACATTTTAATTTTGACCGCATGACTGAGACTTATTTCTGGGTAGACAATTTTGGGTTGGTTGTGTCATTTAGCATGGCACAGTGTTTCTCTTCCTACTTCATTTGTTCGTATGAGAACCCTTCTTCTATGCCTACTTTTGATACCCTTTAAATCCTGGCTCCCCTTCAGGGACATTTTCCTCTTTTTGTGTTTTGCTGTCATGTCTTGGGCCTCTGTACTTATACTTTTTTATCATTTTTTAAAAATTATTATAGCTGTTGCTTTCCAGGTATGTTTTCTTTTCCTTCTATTTCCTCTTCTCTTGTGAGCTTCCTATATACATGTGCTTACTACCAGCCCTCATCTCTCAGCTCCATGAAGCTTTTTGGATTTAATTTCTCTTCTATTTTTGATTTAGGGACTTCCAGCAACAGAACTCACAAATGACTAAATTTAAAGACCTCCCCTTTAAAAATGATTTACTTTTTTATGTGTTTGTGTGAGTGTCTGTATGCATGTATGTATATTTTGTGGATGTCTAGTGCCTACCGAGGACAGACAAGGATGTCAGATTTCTCATGAATGAAGACAGAGGATATTTGCTTATGAGTAGCCACTTGGTGCTGGGCACAGACTTGTATTTGTTGTTTTTTGTTTTGTTTTGTTTTGGAGGGGGTATTTTCTCCTATGCTTTGAATTCATTACTTTTCAATGATGGCAGGTTAAATAATTTCTTGATTTCAGACAGTGAAAATTTCTGATTATCCATCTTATTTTTCTCCACAATTTAACTACTATTTATCACTTAACAGCTTAGTTTTTTTTGAAGCATTTACAATTGTTAATGGTTGGTTCAGTGAGGTTTTTTGCTAATTTTATTAGGCATACCAATTTTTTAATAGATTTAATTGATTTGACTAATATTTTAAAATGCCATCTTGAATTCTTTGTTTCAGAGAGTTTGTGAGTATATGACCTTAGATATGAGTTTTACCATATTTACTATGGCCTTGCACCTTTATAAATATTCTTAAGCACTGTTCCAGAATTTGTTCAATTGAGAATATTTTAATTAATTTGAATTTTTATTGAAAGCATTTTTTTCATTTAATATATTCTGGATCCTGATTTTACAATTTACTGAGTGAAACCAGGGTCACATTACTCATGATGTTAATAGTTCCTCCATTGATGGACCATAAGTATTTTAAGTACCCCACAATTAATAAGTTTTTCTCATCCACAGATGAGAATGCTGCTGTGCTAGCCTTGTGTATGGCTGTGTCACTTCTTTGGAAATTTCCTCAGACAAGACTATGTATTGACCCCTCCGTATTCTACAAGAGAGTCATATAGTGGGCTTTGTAGATAGCTAGGTTTTCTCTCTACCCATTTCTCTTCCCTTTGAATAATTTTCCTGAAAACTCTACCTTGCTATCTGTATACTCACATCATTTTTTTCATAATTATTTTTATTAAAAAGTTGTACTTGAAAATACATTTACTAAACAAGACTATGCTGTGTAGCTACATTCATACAGAATCTTGAAAAACAATAGTTACCCATGGAAGCTTGAGTATCCAGGATCATTTCTAGTGGAGGCCTTCCATTCTTACTGGCCAGTGAATGTCCAAACAGACCCTTTTATTTCTTAAGTGATTTTATTTGGTTGTAACAATGAGAAAAGCAATAGATACACTCTTTGTGCTCAGAATATGATAATTTATCATTTCAAGCTATAAGGTAGACTGCGAGTAGAATAGAAATTATCTTGTCTGGGTCTTCTTAACTTTCATCTCTACTGTCTTTGCAAACTGTATCTTCTCTGTCTCATCTTCACTGTCTTCCTGACCAGAACCCTCTCCATCTCTTCTACCACTGTCTTTATGAACAACATTCTGTCCATTTCCAACCCTAGATAATGATTCTGTACTGCATTGTGAAAATGCAGCAGTAGGTGAATACATCTCCATTGTTTTTGAGATTACAGGCTTAGATATCTCCCCAAAGGACAACTTGTCTATATTATCTCTCATAGGAAATCTGTTGGCAAGATATCTCTTTTTTCCAGGACTGATATTCCACAGGGTCTCCCATCCCAGGAAAGCATCTGCATGTTTGTGGGGTAAAGAAATTTGTGCAAGATTCCTCATTTGAATAACACCTCCATATCATCACCACAATCAAGATCCACAGGAGACTCTGGGACAATGCTGTGATAATCCAAGGGTGGCTTTCACTGGCCATCAAATATGTACTCCCAGTAGAGAGCCAGAGCCCATGAGCCCTGGAAAGGCTTCTCCAGTGTTAAACCAGCTCACCCATCACTGTCAGACATGCTTCTACTCTCATTGAACATGGGAAGTTGATGTAGTCGGCACAATGGAGGTTATATAGGGCTCTTAAAATTGTCTATTCACTTATGTGCACAAGTGTTGTGCATGTGTGTGATGCATGCAAATGCGTGTGGGATTATGTGTGCTCTGTGGAGACCATAAAAAGACATCCGATGTCCTGCTTTGTTGCCCTCTGTCTTTCTTTAAGACATAGTCTCTAGATGAAGCCATGCCAGTAGAGAGGAAGCCACAGTGACTCTGGTTTTCACCTCCCTACACTACCAGGGTAACAGGAGGAAAGACATCTTAGTAGTTTTATTTTGTAAACATGGGGACTGGAATATAAACTTAGGTCCCCGTGCTTGCACAGAAAACTCTGTAGGTACTATAAAATGACTCAAATATGGTGTTTTAAAGAAAATTGTAATTAATTAAGGTAAACACATCAAAAGTCAATATATTTCATTATGAAACACTATTTTAAAATCCTTTGATTATAGTAAATGACTTAGTGATAAAACCATCACAAAAGGTGCAAATCTGACATAGAAACAGACAGAAAATCAATGAATCCTTAAACATAGCAATGCAGCACTAGCAGATGAAACAAACAGGAATCTGATTGAAGAGAATCAGAAACATGTTATGCTTAGAGAATTCAAGTGAAATGTTTTTTTACAGAGCTGTTCAATGACACCACATTATAGAGCCACAGAAGCACTCTTGGTCATGCTTAGGTCAGTATAGATAGATGCCACATGCTTCATATAGCATGTACTTCTTCAACTCACTCAGCACTTTGCTCTTGATATCTGTCTTCCACAATGTTGCAGAATTCATTTTCATTCACTGCTATTGGGTATAGCAACCAACTGTGGAATGAGGCAAGGTCTTCGTTTGTTTTTATATGAACAGGCATTTGTGAAGTTCTGTCAGAATTATTATGGACTAGTGAGCATGCCTAATGAATGAAGTATATGTGAATACCACGTGAATGAATTTATGTAAGACAATGTCCAATCACTCAGCCCCTGGCTTGATAGACAACATTAACACTAATTTTTATATAGAACCAACTTGCCAACAACTAGAAAACATAATCATTTGATTCTCCCAGCAATTCATGTTAAAAGCTTGGTTACCAAATTATCAGTTAGGGCCTTTGAAGAAGACCTTGTCCCTAGGGCTTTTCACCCCTTCTGCCTGCCATGCTCTTCCCTCCAGCTGACATACAGTGGGCATTTGTTCCCTTATCTCCCAAAACTAACATATTCCCCTTCACTTGGGCCAGTACCATAAATCTAGATGACCAGAGATGTAAACCCTGGAAACCCCCGGAATGCACAAAATTAAAGATTTGGGAAGGCAGACACAGGAAAAATATGAATTTGAGGTGATCTACACTATATTAAAAGACGTAGTCTTACCAAAATCAAAAGTATATATATCAATATTAATAAATAAGTCCTTTTCCCTTAAGATGTTCTGTCACTGAGACAAAAGGCTAACAGAGCATCAAGCCCTTGTTGAGCTGGGGTTTTGCTGTTCCTTTGATTTTGTCATTTATGTGTGTTACAGTGTGTTGCTTTGCAACTCCCTAATGACTAATGAATATGGAAATGAAGGTTTTATATATTTGTATATGTTTAACTCAATACAACTAACTTAAAAAGACACCATTTTCCACTGCAACATTATGCCAACTTTGCAAAAATGAAATGTATATGGTTTTATTATGAGTAGTCTATCGGATTTCACTTGTTTGATTTTTCAGTTTCTATATCAGGCATCTACTGGTCAATGTTAATTTATTTCAAATTGAGCATGGTGTCTGCTTATCTGAGCACATGGAGTTTGCTCTACTCTTTTAAATTCTTTCTGACACTGTTCATTCCTTTTTGTTTTTAATAAAAGCTATAGAACAAAATTGTATATTTACAAATGTACACACAAACTGTTGGCTTCTATTTGAAAGGATCAAGACCTACAAATAATTTGGAGTATATTATTCATATTGAAATTGAATATTTTAATATAAAGTCATAGGTGATACATATTTTTTGTCTTTTAAGTATTTTATTGAAATCATATACTTTCATTTTTATGTACTGAATTAAAAGGCTTCTTGGCTAGACTTACTGTTATAAGATGTCATTAATATTATAAGTAACTGTATGTTTATGACTTTATTTTTAGAACGATAATGACTGAAATTCTTTGATTATATTCTCTGAAGGACTTTCATCATTTTAATGTGTTACTATACAATATTATGAACTTCATAATTTTATCATATTAATAATACACTAGTATCTCTATTTCATTAATTTTAATTTTTCAATATATACTTTGAATGTATCAAAATATTTAACTGGCTTTAAATCTTTTCATCTATTAATATATTGAGTCACAGACATGAGCTTTGTAATGCTAAATAACCTGTACAATAAAAGCTGTCTGTCAGAATTCATTGCACACCAGTGGAATCACTGTAGATTGTATCTTATACTGAGTAGGGTTTTTAGTCTGTGTCCATGAGAAATGACACTTAATAATTTCTGGTTCTTGCAGTTTTTGTCACCATTTCTTAGGTCGCATTCCCTTTTCTCATTACTCACTAATTATAGCCCAAACAGCTCCTTACAAGAGTTAACAAGAGGACAGATGTAGCAGATACTTTATAAAAAATAAAGTTATGTAACAAATAGCCTTCATGTGCAACGTGCTTTTATCATAAATTACAAACTAGGTTACAGTAACACACACTAAGGAAGCAAATAGCAAGAATCCCGAGTTGGCTCTTTCTCTGGGGCATTAAAATCTCTCTATTCTCCAGGGGAACAATTTGGATGTCTTCACTTTCAGGACTTTGAGGCTCTGAAGCTTCTAGAAACTTTGGCTGAACTTTCCCAGCCCTGCTGAACTTCTTTATTCCAGCAAAGGACCCACAGGTTTCATGCTAAACCTCTCCTCATGAACCAGAATAGGGTAAGGCTCTCCCAACTGTGCTCAGGATTCCTCTGCAGGCTTTTTCCTACCAGGTTCCTGGAACTAACTCTGATGCCTTCAGATGTTCATTTTCAAGGAAGTAGATTTTCTCTCCCATGTAATCTCCAACCCTAGCAAGTGATGTTGAAATACCATGCTTGGGATATATTCAGTTTTAACTTATGTTGTTTATGTCAGCATAGCAAATTGCAAAAAAATCCCCCTGCCTAGTTATCACCTGACCCCAAAGAAGGAATGGAGCTGAAGTAAGAGTCCTGGGATTGTGGTTTACTCTGCATGATGCTTTCCTGCTGTGAAAGAGGTAGATGTAGCCTAGCCAACCACAAAGCAAAGGTGTCACTATAATACAAGTGAGCAGCTACTCTTGAGACCGCCTTCCTCTTCAGTCTGAGTCACTGCTGCCCTCTTAAGATCCTGTCTGTGCTACCTCCCACACACACATCCTATCTTCCTCCCAAAGACATTTCAGATGTAAGTACTATAAAAGCTAAGATAACTTTGCAGTCAAAATAGAGATCTTTAAGAAGAATGTTCAATATTCTGTATACTCCATCTAGGGGATTTAACTTAGATAAAAGGCCTTGTGTGAGAAACTATCGCTTTTCTTCCTTGTCTAGGTAAGTATCCTGAACAGATGGCATTGTCCAATTATTAGCAGTTGGCAAAATAGGTAAGAAATGAGAAAAATTTAAGGGCTATTGAACGCTTGGGAGCAATATGCATCCTGGCACTTGGGGAATTAACCGTAAAGCTCTCGTTAGTTTTAATGAGGACGTACAGCCAATCTGGAAATGTTCACATTGACTCAGCAGTGCACTACACAGCACAGGTGTTTAACTGTCAGCAGACTTAGCAGTCTGATCTGAAAAGATTAAAAGACTTTAGGATAAAAACCAGCCACTCACAAAGGGACAAAGGTCTAGGGATCAAAACTGTTATTTTTAATTTGAAAATATTAAGGAAACTTGAGACTATGAAACACACTTAACTTCATTTAGTAAATTTATGTATTGATATATTTACGTTTCTTAACAGTAAGAATTAAGTAAAAATTCCCTTGGGTTTGGGAATGCCTATATTATTATTATTTTGCATAGTACTATTAATTTTGCTCAAGATTCATTATTAACATGCTATATAAGTATGACCTCATATTTTAGGGACACACTTTACACAGTGTGACTTGTGGTTTCCCATTCATAATGGGAGAAGAGTCTGTAGCCACAGAGCTGAGTCGGGAACCACATTTACTGTTTTGTATACAACAGCTGAAGTCATGTAGCAACTAAATAACTTGTACTAGTGACTTCAGGACTATTCTACAGAATGTCTATCCTGAAGATCCTTGAGAGAATCCTGACAGCATCTATACTGCTTTTAAATGTCCTGTATACATTTCACAAGTGTGCTGTCCTAGTAAATTATATCTGGATCTGTTGATTGTTTGCTTTAAATATGAGTTTGGCTCACCTTTTGAAGTCACATTACAAAAACCTGGACTGAGAACTTGTGATTGCTGTTGTGAGTCATATCCTGTGGCTACCTTTCAAAGAGAGATCCTCTGTAGTTCAGTAAATTCCAGAGCAACACACATAAGATTTTGTAATGCTTACATAATCCCCTGTAGTTCACACAGTCATGACAAGGAGGTTCAGTTTGTCTGCAATTCTAATTTCTGATATATTTGATGAGGCTGAGTTGTGTTTTTAGGATAAAAGAAACAAATATTAGATTATGTGTGTAGCTCAAAAACTAAAATGTTCTCCTTTGGTAGCATGCTGTATTGCTCAAACTCTAGTTAGCATGTAATGAAAACCAGAAGCTAGATATAGTAAAAAAGCTGGAATATCAGAAACAAACCACAGCCACCCATTCAACCCCTCAGGCCTGTCTCTAGGAATCATCCAATGGAATGCTTCTGAATCTGCAACTAAAAGGGGAGGAAATGTCTCTTGGAAAGCTCAAAAACATTTTTCTTGTTCTGCCCAACTCTCTTTCCATATTTGTAAAGCTAATATTAAAGGTGTGGATCTTTTCTCCCTGATCTGGGCTTGATTCTGTGTTTAATTCTGATATTCCAGATTAATTTTATTAAATATATATCACCACAGTGCAGACTAAGGTTTTTGTCTTGTCACACCTGTATTTCACCCTTTTTTTCAAACATGAACCCTGAGTATAAGCTTAGTTTTCAGCTTTTTTCCTAACTATGACCAATAATGATTTGTAACCAATCAACCTAAACAATGACAAATATCCCTAACCCACTGAAATACCCAAAACCACCCATGCCACATCTTGGGAATGTGGGCGTCATGTTCTTAAATTTACTTCCTATGGTCTGAGAAGATGATGGATTCTTTAGGGTATCCTGAAATAAAAAATTTGGTTAATCGTCAAGTCTTGGGAGATGCAGCTGTATCATTTTTTGTTCAGACTCTGCATAATGGGAAAATATAGGTCTTGTCTCAAGTCCTGGTTAGAATAGTCTGTGAAGTTGATGCACCTCAGCTGAACACCTAGAAACTGTCCTGAGCAGTTTATAGTCCAAAATCAATGTTTAGGTAGTGTTTGTCAGCTTAAGGACATTATCATAGTCCATGTCAAATTATCTTTGTGGGCCCTGTCTTCTTTTTGGAGACTTCAAAGGTCGCAGTTAGGCATTGTGAGAGTTCACTGCAAAAAATTGATAGAGACACAAACTCAAGACAATGTACAGAAAACTAGATAAGGCATTTTTTTTCTAGAATTAGTACTCTGTATCACCATTATCATCACAACAGATAGTTTAATATATATAAATCTTACATCTTATATAAAATTTATGTATCATGAGATTAGTAGCATTAGAAGAGTCCCTTAATTTTGACTTTTCTTCTGTCTTCTGTCAGGTGACTTTTCTGATATTATACAGAAATTTTGCATTTCTCTTAAACAAACATGCTTAAGTTTAGAGAAGGAGAGAGCCACACTCCAACTGCAAAGCTAGCTTTAACTTTCACTTGGCCCGAGACTTCAATTTTTCTTAGAAATAAAGAGATATAGATGTTAGGTAGTGAGATTTTACCCTGTAGAGTATATTAGTACCAATTGGTCTGATATTACTTTGCTGGTAAATTTTTTTCTAGATAGCCTTCCCTTCTACTTTAGACATCTAAATGTCCAAGGTCTTTTGAATTTTTTAAGTTGAGTACTTCAATTTTTCTGTAAAGACAAAAGCAAAACCCTGCCCTGACTCTTGTTTGGTAAGAGTTCCTTACAACTTATAGAATTGTCACATTGGTAAAGAGCTATTATTTCCCCTTATCAGGCAGTTTCTCCTGTTGAAATTGAGGTTTTATTAATTTTGATGGTATCCATAGCTTTTCTCCACCTGCCAAAACAAAAACAAAACTCTTCCTCAACCCTAACTTTGGGGTAGTTCCCTTTCTAATCTTTATCAGTTTTGATTTATGGTTTCTCCTGCTTTTTTTCTCTATTCAGTAGCTTTTCTATCATTGAGAGCAATATGATTTTTTACAAAAGGCATTAAGTTCCTTAATTGTCCTTGGAAGATGTTTCCTTCACAATGGCAGCATAAGACTGAACTGGATTCAATATGGGGCCAGTAAGAAGTCTCTCAAGGTGTTGTTGTATGTTTTTTTTGGCTTGTTTGGGTTTGGAGATTTATGACTTGGCGTACGTGTGGCGCTGGCGGATTGGAACTTGGTTTGTGTGTCTGTGGCTTTTGTCTTTTAAAAGAAATGAATTATATGTTTATATATTTTATATTGTTTGGCTTATATTTTAAGTATATTATTAGTTAGTTTTTTTAAAATTAATTTATTTTTATGAATTTATTTATTATGTGGTTTGTAGCCTGTGGCTCACTTGAATTTTTATATGTTTTTTTTTAAAGACTAGTAAACTTCATTTTTTTTTAATTTGGCTGTTTTTGATTTTTTATTTATTTTTATGGTGTCTTGTATGGGTCTAAATAGTTATTTATTTATATTGTATAGAGAACATTTTATTATATTTTTTTGTTTAATTAAAAAGGAAGGTTTTAATTTTTATATAGTAAAATTATATATAATAGAACAGCTTTTAAG